>CABHPP010098407.1:38126-60405 GCA_902168425.1 Peromyscus attwateri | reverse complement strand
GTGTGTGGACAGATGGAAACACTGGACCAAGGGGTCAGAAAGAGAGGGAAGCGGGGCTGGGAGATGACTCAGTGTGTAAAACCATTTACCACATAACATCTGTAACCCCAGTACTGCCACGGGGATGAGAAGCAGAGGCAGGAGGCTCCCCAGAAGCTTGGGAGCCAGCTAGTCTGGCGCACACAGTGGAAGACAACAAAGGGACCCTGTGTCAAGCAAGATGGAAAGCAAGAACCAGGCATGCTGCTGCGTTCTCTTAATCTTAGCACTTCTGAGGCGGCAGGTGGATCTCTGAGTTCGAGGCCAGCCTGGTCTACAAAGCAAGTTCCAGGACAGCCAGGGCTATTCAGAGAAACCCTGTCTCTAAAAACAAAAACAAAACAAAAAAATGGAAGGCAAGGACTGATGTGACAAGGCAAGACAGTGCAGAGGTTCCTCCATCTTGCATTATTGCTGAGGCCACTTTAGGTTTAACTAGAATTTGATCTCCTTGATGGAGAGTCCTTTGGAAAACTACCCATCTCTATTCTAGGAACCCGAGGTCAAGACGCCCCAGCTAACTTATCTTAGCTTCTGTTAAACTGCTTGCTTAAAACTTCCCTCTGCGGCCAGGTGGTGGTAGCTCATGCCTTTAATCCCAGCACTCAGGAGGCAGAGCCAGGTGGATCTCTGTGAGTTCGAGGCCAGCCTGGGCTACAGAGTGAGTTCCAGGAAAGGCTCCAAAGCTACACAGAGAAACCCTGTCTCGAAAAACCAAACCAAAACAACAGAAGAAAACCTCCCTCTGCAGCGGCTGAGGGGCATGCAGGATGTGGTTTTGCCTTCCAAAGCCCCTTGCTCTAAATGTTCAGTACACTTGGGTCCCAAATACCTGAGTGTAGTCCCAGCTTGCTGGAATAAAGACTTTCGTTTTTGTTATTGTTATTTTTGTTTTGTTTTTTTGAGAGAGAGTTTCTCTGTGTAGTTCTGGCTGTCCTGGAACTCACTCTGTAGACCAAGGTGGCCTTGAATCCAGAGATCTACCTGCCTCTGCCTCTAGAGTTCGGGGAGTAAAGGTATGCACCACTACCACCAACTTTAGAATAAAGACTTTCATTGGCTATAGACTGTGTCTGAGTGGCCATCTTTGGTGGGCTGTCTGTAACACTGACATCTGAGGTTGTCCCCGAGATTCACTGTGACACACACATCATTTAATCACACCTACCCAAAGACCCCTAGTTCAATCCTGAGTTTTAGGGGAGGGACTTGGGGAGCATTAGCATAGAGGCTGAGAGGTTGACTAATCAAGGAGACAGAGACCAAGCAGGGGTAGAGTTTGGGGTAACTTGGGAAAACAATGTCTGAAAGGTGCTATGGAATTTTGAATTCCCCTCCAGTTCCTTCTGAAGGTATTTCTTAGTTTTTGACTTCTTGATCTTTACTCTATACCCCGATGAAGAACAAGGAAAGAGAGGAGGAGGGAGAAGGGAAGGAGGAAGGAAGTCTTGACACCCTCAAGTGGCCCCTGCAGAAGCAGCAGGTGAGGAGCAGCCTGGGCCCAGAGCTTGCAGGCTTCTCCACTGAGAATGGGTAGAGAGGCCCAAGTGACCACAGGAGACACCAAGTAAGGTGCGGGAACCAAGGGAGCTTGTGCTCCAAATCCGTTTCTCTGACATGCCAGAGCCCTGTCTACTTTGGGAATGTTGCTGGCTTTCTATTTTTCAGTGTTTGTGTCTAGCGTAATCCAGGAGGAGGCAAGATGGAGCCAGCCACATCTCTGAGAAGCAAACACACTAGCTTGGTTTTTCCCTTTGCAATGAATTGGTTTGCCCCAAGCTGCTGTTAGCACCAGGGAACCCCAGACAAATTGCTTTCTTATTACACCTTGCAAAACAGACCCCAGGAGGGACCCCAAAATACAAGCATCAATCTGAGACATCCCCAGATCCATCCCATGGCTTCGAGTCCCTTCAAGCAGGAGGCTATTGCACAGGTACAGTGACTACCTGCTGGGAAGGCCCCTCCCCTCTTCCCTGCCCTCCCTCCCTGGCCCTTAGATCATGGTGGGGAGGATCTCTAGCAGGGTGGTCCTTCACAGCCCTTTCCCCTTAGACCTCTCTCTGGTGAGTCCACTCAGTAATGTTATGACTATTTGTGGGGTTATCTTAAGACTCCATCCCCTCCACCTTCCCCATTGGCAGTTCATGGAGGAGTCCTGCCTGCCCTTGCTCTAGGGGCAGGTACCATACCCCATGCTGAACAGGGCTCCCCGGGAGCTATCTTAGCAGATTACTCACCGTGAAGAAAGGCTCATGGGGAACCTCTGATTTGGAGCCAAGTTAGGAAGATGTTGTGGGTAACCAAGGAACCCACTCATTGGGATTGGCATTAGAAGGCATTGTGGGACTGAATCATTAACCTGGGGTTTATGCTTTTTCTGGGCAGCTAGTGTCAGAACTGAGTTCAGTTGAACCCAGCATCCTGGGAGGACTGGAGACATGGTTCCTGGTCTCCCCTTGACCCTTGAAGTTTTTAGCTGACTCTGCAGCCAGTTCTGTGAGCCCATGCTGGGCATGGCTCTGGGACCAGGGCTTCTGCCTCTGGCCTCTGGAGAGGCGTTTCTACACCTTCCACCCCAATGGCCATGGTAAAAATGAGCGCACATGCGCACTGAGAGGGCGGAGTCCAGAGTTTTCATGGAACCTGCACCACAATAAAGATCACAGTTACCTTCCTAGGCAAAGTCTTCATGGCGATTGCGCATAAGTCCTTGACCTTTTTGTCTGGCTCCCTTGCCCTGCCCTGTTTTCCACGCACACATTCCCTGAACCCTCGCCTCGAGTTGCTGAGACCTCACCTGGTAGCCCGGCTGTCGCCTCGTGTTCCCACCATTCTTCACGCTGCTTAGGCAGTCGACGTTCCCTTCTCCTTTGGGAACTGCCGCCCACCACACACACGTAAATAAAAGGAGCAGAAGAGACGGCTCAGTGGATAAAGCATGAGGACCTGAGTTCGAATCCCCTGGACCTACATAACTCTGGCTTAGCAGTATGCGTCGGTAAGCCCAGTGTTCCTAGGTAAACCGGAAGCAGAGACAGAATATTCGAGGTCCAGCTGGCCTGGTGTGCATAGTGGCAAAACAGCAAGAGACTCTTTTCACACAGGATGGAATGGAAAGACTGATGCCCAAGGTTGTCCTCTGACCTCCACACACGTATGTATATATGTACACCCACTCACAAATATGGATGCAAACACACAAAGATTAAAAAAAATAGGTTGGGGATCTAGCTCAGTGGTAGAGCACTTGCCTAGCAAGTGCAAGGCCCTGGGTTTGGTCCTCAGCTCCGGGGGGAAAAAAAAAATAAAGCACCCCACATCTCATGAATGTGATGAGTAGGCAAATCCCACACATACCACCCGTATCCACAAACCACATCACACACACCATCTACATAACATACGTACATAATGTATATCATACACAAGACACACCACACACATCTCTCACCACATAAATCGCACATCATACACACACACTGGGGTCAATGAAACGGTCCAACATGTGACCTATTCTAGCCAATCAGAGGGTCCCATTTCCCTGGGTCTGAACTTAGGTGAAGGTAGGAAGGCACATCACTCACATGGAGATCCACCTTCAATCCCTGCACCGAAGAAGTGGAAATGGGTGGATGAGGATGCTTAGCCACATAGCGAATTCAAGGCCAGCCTGGACTGCGTAAGACCCTGTCTCAAAACAAAATAACACTACCTGCCTTGTAGGAAATTAACGAACTTGAACGCGATGTTTACGCAGCATTCGGAGCAGTTCCTGGCACACGCTCAACAAATGTTTGTCGTGACTGCTGATCCCTTCCAAGAACTTGGTGAGACTGTGTGTTCCTTTCTGGAACTCAGAAGAAAACGAACAGGGGTGGGGGTGGGCAGTGTCTGCAGGAGGGGGGCAATGTTTCCTTTTTCACCGTGCCGGGGGAGGGGGAGACAGTAACCGGTTCCCAGAAGAGGAAGAAGACCGCGGACAAAACAACCAGTGTCCACTTCTAGGGAGGAGTGTTCGCGTTACCAACGGAGCGTTCTAAACTAAGTGCCTGTTCTGTTCGAGGTACTGTGTGAGAGCCGGGAGGGGGATGGGGGGGATGTAGACAAACCAGCCTCTCTAACCACAGCTGACAATGGAGAGGCAGGGTAATAGCTCACAAGTAAGAGAACATCAAGACACATGACACAGCGAGATTAATCATGTCCTGATGCAGCTAGGACGCTGCATCATGGATGCAGAGAGGACGGCTCCATCTGAGGTCAAGAGGCTGGGAAGTGTGGCAGGGAGATGGCTCAGCCGGCAGTGGCATTTCCTGACACCTGGAGTCCAGTCCCCCGAACCCACACCCACATGGTGGAGAGAGAGAACCAACTCTCGCAAGTTGTCTTCTGACCTCCACAAGGGAGGGTATTCGTGTGCCCGCCCTCACACACATTCGTATGGCTTCAGCTGCACATGTATGTACAGGTTGGGATGCACAGGTACGTGGAAGCCAGCAGTTTGGGTCCTCTTCCAGCACTTTCCATGAGATATATTGAGCTGCAGTCTCTCCCATGAACCCAGGGCTTGCTGAGTCCTCTAGTCTAAGCTAGCAGACTGCTCTGGGAATCCCAGCTCTGGCTCCCTAGCGCTGGAATTACAGATAGGCTGCTGCCACATTTTCCTAGCATTTATGTGGTGCTGGGGACCATCTCTCCAGCCCTGGCATCTAGAGTTTTGTCAACATTTATTTATTGGTGAGGGAAGGTATGTATATGTATATATATAGTGCACGCCACTGCGCATGTGTGGGGATTATAGGAAACTTTGTGGGGTGTTGGTCTGTCGTACCCTGCGTGTCCTGGGATTGAACTCAGGTTGTCCAGCTTGGTGGCAAGCACCTTTACCCATTGAGCTGTCTCACAGACCTTAATTTATTTGTTTGCTTGATTTGTTTTTTTGGTTTTGTATGTTTGTGTTTGGTTTTGGTTTTTTGTTTGTTTGTTTTTGTTTTGGTTTGGTTTTTTTTTTCGGTTTTTTGAGACAAGGTTTCTCTGTGTAGTTTTGGTGCCTGTCCTGGATCTCTGGATCTCGCTCTGTAGACCAGGCTGGACTCCACAGAGATCCACCTGGTTCTGCCTCCCGAGTGCTGGGATTAAAGTTGTGCACCACTGCTGCCCGGCAAAAAAACAAACAAACAAACAAAAACAAAACAAACAAACAAAAAGTCTAAACCAGGAATGTAGAGCATTTGCCTAGCATGTGCAAGGCTCTGGGTTTGATTCTCCAGTATTTAAAAAAAAAAAAAAATTGCACCTGAGGCTGAGACTCAGCCTCTCAGCAGCCGGATGTTGGCTTCTGCTTTAACAATCCTGGACAAAACAAATGTTAGAAAAACATGAAGGGGGCAAGATGATAAAGCTTCTTGCCTGCCCTTCTCTGGCGTGGCTGGGAGGAATACTGAGCCTTGCACAGGAGGATAAAAAAGAGTGCCTGAGCAGATTTCCTGTTGTGTGGCTTGTAGCATTTCTCCAGGTTGGCCAGAAGAGAGATTTGGAGGGCCTGGAACTAGGTGGGTGGTGGTGTGTGGAGGGGTGCAGGGGAAGCAAAGGACTCAGGTCCAGCATTCATGGCTCAGAAGCAGGGCAGCCTGGCTGAGCCTGGGAGGAGAAGGCAGGGAAAACCTTCCCATGCCTTGGCACAGGCAGACTGCAGGAATCTCAGGGCCTACCAGCCAGCTCCCATCCTTCCTAATTGCGGTCCCTCACTTCTTCTCCTCCTTCCCCTGATGCCTCAGGCTGAGGCCACCTGTCCAGAGAGCAGGAGCTGCTTGGAGAAGCAGTGACACCAGAGGTCACTTGAGCCACAGCAGGCAGGTGACACACGGGACCTGGCCATGAACATCCATAGGGGTTTCTGAGAAGGGATTGGCCTACCTGGCTACCTGCAGTCCTTCTGTCTTATTAGGGTTTCTATTGCTGTGAAGAGACACCATGACTCTTATAAAGGAAAACATTTAGGTGAGGTGGCGGCTTACAGTTTCAGAGGTTCAGACCTTTATCCTCATGGCAAATGGCGGCATGCAGGCAGACCTGGTGTTGGAGCTGAAAGTTCTTACATCTTGACTCAGAGGCAACAGGAAGTGGTCTGTCTCACTGGGCGTGGCTTGAGCATATATGAGACCTCAAATCCCACCTCCACAGAGACGCACTTCCTCCAACAAGACCACACCCACTCCAATAAGATCACACCTCCTAGTAGTGCCACGCCCTTTGGGGGTCATTTTCTTTCAAGCCACACCTTCTCTCCCAAGCTGGAAGCTAAAATTGGTTTATGCAACCTAAATAAAAACCAGAGAAATCTCTAAACATTAGCTTATTCGTGGGCTGGGTATACTGGCACGCACCTCTAATCCCAGCACTCAGGAGGCAGAGGCAAGAGGATTTCTGTGTGTTTGAGGCAGCAAGAGTTGCATAATGAGATCCTGTCTCAGAGAAACCTATCACAAAAAAAAGAAAGAAAAGAAGCTACACGTTTTCTCTTTTAAAATATGTTTTATTAAACTTTAGTGTGAGTGTGGTTGTGTGGGTGGTGTGTGTCATTGAGTGCAGGTGCACATATGTGCCACAGTACACACATAGAGGTCAGAGTCATTTCTCTTCTTCCACTATGGGTTCTGGGGATTGAACTTGGGTTGGCAGACTTATATGACAAGATGGTTCACTGAGCCATGTCACCTGCCCTTTCTCATCCTTTAAGAAGGATTCGTATCCTTCTTCCTAGCCTGAGATGACCACCATTCATCTTCCCCTCTCAGGAGATAGCATTGCAGATAAATAAGTGAGCAGCTTATGCATCCCATCTCTGACCATCTGGAAGTTCTGCCCTCTTCAAGCCTTAGAGAGTCAGAGCTGGATGGGCACTTGGAAAAGCCACCCACCACTCTTTAGCTGCTTTGCTTTTCCTGACTTTTTCAGCTCAAGCTACTGGGTCTATTGGCATTTCTGCTGATCACAGGCTTTGGAGGGTGTCTTAGTCACTGCCCCCACTCCTGGTACCAACTTCTGTCTTAGTCACTGTTCTACTGCTGTGAAGAGACGCCATAATCAAGGCAACTCTTATAAAGGAAACATTTAATTGAGGGCTGGCTTACAGTTTCAGGGTCTTAGTCCATTATCATCATGGCAGGGAATACGTCAGCAGGGAGCATGGTGGTATGCAAGCATGTGCTCGAGAAGTAGCTAAGAGCTGCATCCTGGTCTGTAGGTGAGAGAGAGAGATGCTGGGCCTGGTATATGAGCCTATGGGGGCCATTCTTATTCAAACCACCACGGAGGGGAAAAAGGGTTGGGAGAAATTCATGGCTCCCCAGCCATATGCTCAGTTTGTGTGAGGGTTGTATATGTATGCATGTGCATGTATGGGTGAGCTGCATGTGTGTAAACATGTGTGAAGGCTGGAGGAAAAAGTTCAGGATCAGCTGGCTGGACAGCAAGCTCCAGCAATCTGCCTGTCCCTGTCACCAGGATTTTATGTGTGCATAGCCACACCCCGCTTTTTACATGAGTGCTGGGACTCAAACTCAGGTTTTTATGCTAACTGAACTATCTCCCTGACCCTAAGATTTAAAAAAAAAAATTGTGTTTATGTATTTATATGTGAGTATGTGTTCTCTCTCAGAGAACAACTTATAAGAGGAGGTTCTCTCCTTCTTCCAGATGGTTCCCTAAGATTGAACTCAGGTCAACAAGCTTGATGGAAAGTCCCTTTACTCTTTGAGTCATCTGACAGGCCCTACTCAATTTTGTAAAAAAAAAAAAAAAAAAGCGAGAATTTCATTAAACTGCAGAAGAGAAAGAATTGAGGTTTTTTTTAAATCTATTTTTTCCTAGTAACAAGGCATTCAGAACCAATTATTACTAATTTAGTTTAGTAAAATATCATTCTAACAATAACAAAAGAACAACCCAATTAAAAAAGAAATGGACAAAGGACTTGAAGACAATTTCTCCACAGAAGCTATACAAATGAAGACTGAGCAGATAAAGGTATGCTCAACATCACTAATGATGAGGGAGCAAAGACCAATTCATACCTATTTGAACAGATTTCATTTACGGGAAGAAGGAGAAGAGGAGAAGGAAAAAAAACAAAGCCGGTGTAAAGGTGTGGAGAACCGGATCCCTTGTATGTTGCTGATGAGAATGTAAAACGATGCAGTAGCTGCAGGAAGTAGTTTGGCAGACCTTCAAAACGTCAAACATAGAACTGCCCTAAGATCCCGCGGTTTCACTTCTGGGTGTATACCCAAAGGAGCTAAGAGCCCAGACTCCAACAGTTACCACAGACATGTTGACAACAGCATTCTCTACCCGCAATAGCTGAATGATGATGACATCGAGTTTCCGTCGGTCACTGTAGATAAACACAGTGTGGTAACTACATAAGGAGAATAGCATTCAGCCTTAAGGATTCTAGCATCTACAGCAATATCGACAGACTTTAAGGATATCCCACTAAGAGAAATAAGCCAATTACAAATCATGGATAAATAGCATGTCGTTCCATTGTAGGAGCTGCTTAGAATAGTCACATTCATAGAATGGTGATTTCCAGGAGCTGGAGGCACCTGGAACAAAATAAGTTCATATTTGTTAATTTTGTGTGCGTGCATGTGTGCGTGTGGGCACAAATGGAAGTCAGAGGACAAATTTAGTTTTGTTCCTTAGGAACTGTTCATGCTTATGCATTTTTATTTTTATGTTTTTACATTTATTTATTGCTGTGTGTGTAGAAAGCGCCTTTATCCAGTAAGCCATCTCACCTGTCCCACCCTAGTTTTGGAGATGGAGTCTCTCACTGGCCTGGAGCTCACTGATTAGGCTAAACCAGCTAGCCAGTGAACCCCAGGGACTCCTCTCTCTGCCTCCCTGGCATTAGGATTACGTGGATTGGAGGCTGGAACTCCGGTCCTTGTGCTTACGCGGCAAGCCCTTTATTGACTGAGCTGTCCTCCAAGCCCGTGAGTTAGTATTTAACTGGAGTTTTGGTTTGGGATGATGAATATTCTGAAGGTGGATGGTGGTGACGGCTGCACAATAATGTGATTGTACTCAATGCTATCAAACCATACATTTAAAATGGCCAAAGTCAGCTAGGTGGTGGTGGCACGTGCCTTTAATCCCGATGCTCAGGAGGCAGAGGCAGGGGGATCGCTGAGTTTGGAGGCCATCCTGTTCTGCACAGTGAGTTCCAGGACAGTGAATTTTTCCAGCCAGAGAAACCCTGCCTGGAAAAACAAAACAAAACAAAAAAAAGCACAAAACCAAACCAAAAGGTCAAAGGTCAAAGTAGAAAAGTATACATTTTACTACCATTTAACAAACAAATCCAAAGACAAATATGAAAGGGGTGGGAACATTGCAGCTGGTCATACAAGCCTAATACCTGAAGTTCAATTCCCAGAACCCGCCGTGGAAAGAGAAAACCAAAAGTTGTCCTCAGACCTCCACACACATAGGTATGTACATGGACACACACACACACACACACACACACACACACACACACACAAAATAATAAAATTAATAGTAGATGATGCATAAAACAAAAGAGTAGCTGCTAGTCCTGTTGCATGGTTTCTTGCTGGCCTTCCCGGTGGCTTGGCTGTGGAATTCCTCTACCGCGGAGAATTTTAGGCAGTTCATCCTCACAATTGGAGAGGAGATGCTTCCGGAGGAGAGTTACAGTAGCCCTGTAGAATGTTCACTGGGTTTGGGGAGATGACGGGGTGAGATCCCTGAGACAGGCTAGCTGTCAGAGGTGTGGGGTGGAGAGGAAGTGGAGGGATCAATAGTCTTCATGCTTCTCCAAACTCTCTGCATCTTCCGGTGCCCGCCCCAAGTCTGGCGGGCCAAGTCCTGAGTTGAAAGGAGACAGTGAAGTTACACTCATTCCTTGAACCTGCCCGATAGTCTTTTCCAGAATCCTCCACTCCCACCAACAACGTCAGCAAGCTAATCCTGACTTGTGAACATCCGACTGTGCTTTTCCCTTTTCCTCTGCTTCCTCCTCATCTTCCTCCTCTCTTCCTTGTCTCCTCCTTTTCATAAAATATCTTACAATCATAGACCAGGCTGACTTCAAACTCGGGATCTTCCTGCTTCAGCCTCCTAAATGCTGGAATTCTGGGTGTGTGCTACCACACCTGGCTGCTGAAGTTCGCCCTCACCCAGTGACAGTTCAGGAGTTGCCCAGGTTACTGATGAAGCCAGGGAGATGGGAGTCGGGGACAGTCTCCACACTCCCAATATAGGTTCCCACCTCTCTCAGCCTTCCTGACACCTGTCCTCTGTGCTGTCCCCTGATCCCAGATCACTCCCCCTGTCCTGCCCTTTCTCCTGTTCACATCGCCACCCGCTCACTCTCAGAGCTCAGCACACTCCACTTCCATTCATTTCAGTCTCTTCACTGTGGATTAACAGCCCGAAAGAGGAAGACCCTTCCTCGGAGCTTCCGAGCTGCCCGCCCTTGTTGGCTGTTGGCTCGGTCGCACATATTCCTGGGAAAGGGTATCTTACCTGTTTCCTGGTTTCCTTGGAAGGCTGTGGGGTGCAGCTCATGGGAAACCTCTTCATAGACACGCTAGGTTTGAGGGAAGCCTCCCTCTCCACTGGTGGGGTAGAGTTGCTCCTCCTAGGATTTACCTTCAGGCTTCTGGAAGATTCTTTTTTCCTTAGTCAGGGCCTTATAGCCCAGGGTGGCTTTGAACTCCTTTTTTTTTTTTTTTTTTTTGTCTTAACAGAATAATTTTTTTTTATTATTTGACAATTTCATACATGTAAGCAATGCACCTTGGTCATATGCACCCCCAAACTCACCCTCCTGTTCCCCCAGGCACCCCAGCAGCATGTCCCCCTTGTTTTCCTCTCCTTTTCTGTTGTTGATATAACCCACTGAGTCCGACTAACGCTGCCTGGTGGAATGCTGATGGGTCTTGTGAACTTGATCTTAGGTGGTGATCACAGCTGCCGTGAGTTCATGGGTACAGTGACCGTGTCATGTCCCCAAGACAGCATTTCCCAGCGTCCCTCCCCATCCTCTGGTTCTCCCTTTTCTCTCCACCCCTCTTTCACAGTTGAACTCTTTTTTTCTTTGAACTTTGTTATTACTGTGCCGGGTGTGGATGTGGGGTGTGGAGGACAACCAGTGGGGTCAGCTCTCTCCTTCCACATTTGCCTGTGTGGGTTCTGGGGGACCAGATGTGTGCGATGACAAGCCCTTTACCCACTGTGCGTTTTCTCAGTCGTGCCCCACCCCGCCCGCCCCCTGCCTTGAACTCGAATCTTCCTGCTTCGGTTTCCCTGATGCTGGGGTTACACACACAGGTGCCACCACGTCCACTTTCCCCTGAGAATCTTGTTTTCCCCCACTGGACTTGCACCTAAACTAGACTTGAAGCTTACCTAGGGGGGCTAGAGGCCCTGCTGTTAGGAGGAAGGGGCGCTAACCTCAGGTCAGGAAATACTGCTACTCCCCGGCACCTGGGGAGGCTGCCGGAAGTATTCTAAGTGGCTGCTACCGCAACTCTACAGGGAAAAGTGACCGGCAAAGAGAGGACCAGCCTCCAGGCTGCCTCTGGACAGGTTGCTCCCACTCTCTCATTACCATCTGCCCAGCACCACAGTGACGACGACTCCTGTGCCCTCTTGATGACAGAGCTGAGAAGCAGCAGCCATGACTGCCTCCCAGCGGCCTGAGCAGCCACCTGCTTTTAAGGTGCCCAGCAGCTCTGAGCTGCAGCAAACATAGACTAGCTCAGACTTCCCCCCAAGAGCCAGACCTGCAGCTGGTGACTCAGCATGAGGCAGAGGAGGGGAGGGGTCTGGGGGAGTCACACGGGTGGGGGGAGTAGAAATTGGGGGCCCAAGGAGGCAGCATTGATGATAACAGGAGTCTAAGCCAGGCTGCTGAGTCCAGCAGCAATTCTGCAATCGAATGAATTCACAGTAATTCCATTAATGTCACTAACTCCTCTCTGTGGGTTTAGAAAAACAAATCCCTTACTTCAGGCTCCCTAAAGATGCAGTCCCAAACAAGATGCGAATATTATACTCACATGACCCCCCCCTTTCTTTGTATAGGACTCACCCCACCCCCAAAGCCCAAGCAATTATGCAGGAGCCTCCAGAATGAGTGGGTTGAGATTTGCCTTTATTTTGTTTTGATTTGGGAGTGGAAGGCTGAAGCATAAAGATGATGCCAACATATCAGGCACTGGAGTGACCCCCTGCACATGCAGAATACACAGATGCTCACTCTGGGTCAGCCAGGGACTGACAGCCCTACAAAGAGAATGTCCCTGTCACCGTGAAAGCCCCTTACCCTCATTTTTATTACTTTCAAGATCCATATCCACCCCAGCTTGCCTTGTCCTTCTCCGTTATTAGATCTTTCAACACCCTGGGCTCTTCTGTTTTTTAAACTCCCGTGGGCTCAGAGCCCCACCCCAGTGTAAACATGCATCCCCCGGAGAGAAAGTGAAACCCACACAGGTTGCTGGAGCTAAGGCAGCATGCTTCATAGGTGATCCACCCGCTTGGAAGAAAGGCTGCCTTTTTTCACACCAGTGAGAAATGGGAGGGAGTGCTCAGCTTGTATGTCCCAGTATGACCCTGGCCCGGCCATTTCAGCTAGGCACCTTCAACCTCTTCCCTTGGGAAAAAGACACATGTGAGCTAACAACTAGAGCTCCCTGTGGACCAGTCAAACCACCATTTTCTTCTTGCTCTGCCAAGAGGATGTCTGAGGTTTGAAGCTTTCCCGCCCCCCCCAAAACCTGGCTGCAAGCCTCCCTAGCAATTTATGGGCCCCATGGAATGTGGTTGCTACAAGCCCCCAGCCTCCAGCCTCCCTGCATTCTCCCAGGGTAGCCTTGGGTTTCTCTCAGTATCTCTCCCCATGGTTGGATGTGGTGACCTGCCTTGGAGGTGACAGGGGAAGGTGTCAGGTGCCTTTGCTCTCTGTCCTGTCCTCATCAGCTGTCTGAGCATTGCTGACCGTGCGAAGCTGCCCCTGGGCTGCAGGCTTCACCGACAAGACCAAGCGTTTTCGAAAGGTCTCACAGAGTACTATGTACACAAAGGGATTGAGGCAGCTGTTGGCGTAGCCCAAGCTGATGGCCGCATTGTACAAGTAGACAAAGGTGAGCGTGGGGCGGCTGATGGACAGCTGGGTCAGCTGCAGCACGTAGTAGGGTGCCCAGCACACAAAGAACACCAGGCAGATGGCGATGGCTGTGCGAGTCACCCTCTTTGTCCGAAGCCGGATGCTGCGTTGTGAGGCTGGGGCCACTGAGGACGTCATGCGCTGCAGTATTTTCACGTACGCGGCGGTGATGACCACAAAGGGTAGGGCGAAGGCCAGGAAAAACTGGTAGAGAGTGAACCAGTAGAGGTCAGTGTCTGGGTTTGGCAGACGGATGCCACAGCCCACAGCACCCCCTGGGAAAGGGATGAGCCTGGCATACAGCCACACCGGGGTGATGCTGATGAAAGAGAGAGCCCACAAGAGGCAGATCACCAGGGTGGCCATAGAGGGCTTCCGGAATTTGGTGGAGGAGATGGGGTGGACGGTGGCCAAGTAGCGGTCGATGGCCATGGCCGTCAGGATGTAGGTGCTGGTGAACTGACTGTTGGCATCCATGGCTGTGATGAGGGTGCACATGGTTTCCCCAAAGTGCCAGACCCCATTGCCCATGAGCTGATGGATCATGAAAGGCATGCCCAGGAGGAAGAGCAGATCCACCACGGAGAGGTTAATGATGAAGATGTCCGGAACGTTGCTGCACCAGTGGAGCTTGGATTTCTTCACCACGGCGAAGATGACTGTGGAGTTTCCCACAATGCCCAGCAGACAGATGGTGCCAAACACAGAAGGCATAATGATGTTGATGTAGGAGACGCTCCCTTTGCGAGGAGGTGACCCTGAGGACGACAGAAAGAGCACGTGTGACCTGCCAATTGCTCTGGAAGCTGACAACCTGCCCTCTGATGGCCCCCCTGCTGACCTCTCAGGATCCCTACTTCAGCTTGAGGTCACTGTGCGTCATCTCTACCGTCCTCCCTCCCACGCTATTGTTAATTCTGTCCCTTACTCTCCTCCACTGTTTCCTGGTGAGTACTCCTACCGAATTTTCAAGACCCACCTGTTACTCAAAGGACCTTCACTTCAGCTCAGAGGGCCAGGAGTCAAGACTCCCAGATGTCTGCTGAAAACAACTTCACATCCCTGGGATTCACCAGGAAACCTTGTCAAAAAACCTTGAAGGACATTGAAGAATGAGTGTGTGTGTGTGTGTGTGTGTGTGTGTGTGTGTGTGTCTGTCTGTGTCTGTGTGTGTGTCTGTGTGTGTGTGTGTGTCTGTCTGTCTGTCTGTGTGTGTGTCTGTGTGTGAGTGTGAGTGTGTGTGTGTGTGTGTGTGTGTGTGTGTGTGTGTGGTGTTTTTCGTGTTTATACTCTCATCTTTTCAGAGATAGCTGACCAAAGGGTTTATACAGATTCCTAGGCATACAGTCCAAGGAATGACTGTCACTATTGGGTGTGGGGTGTGTTTTAGGTTCAACAGCCCAGCCCTCTCCGGGCGTCCTGACAGGGATTTCCGTGGGCCATGTCTCCTGAGACCGGGCTTCCCCAGCAGGGCTCAGTCTGACGCTGTGTTATACCCCAGAAGCTTGAGAATTTTCTCCACACAAGCCCTTCCCCTTCCCCTTCCTCCCCTTCTCCTTCAAAGCTAGAATTTTAGGGCATTGCCGTTCTGCAAATGTCAAGAAGCTTAATTCACCAGAAAAGTTAATCCTCTCACGCCCTGTGAAGTCTTTTGCTCCCAGCAGCCTCTGCCAGAGGACAGCCAGGACCACTCAGACCCCATTACCCCAGTGCGAAGCCAGAGGATTCAGCCCAGGGTAGCGTGAATCAAAGAGCTTCCGCTGGCTCCCACATGCTACCCGCCCGCTCTCTTGCTTGCTTTTCCAGCCTTGATTTTTTTCCTCCATGCAAAGCCTATTTGGGACTCATCAGCAAGCTTTCCCCTGTCTGCCTCACGCCTCGACACCAACCCTTGCTATTTCTAGATGTGCCTCTGCCCCATCTCTATTCCTTCCTAACCCTTCGGTTCTAGCCGGTATCTGCTCCTCTCCTCTTCCCCTCCAGGCAAAGCAGACTGCAGATCTTATCACCGAGAGCTGTAAGTTAAAGTTTCCTAAGCAGTTTGGCTCTGGAGGTGAAACCTTCCCATTTTCCACACCCATCCCGGAGGAGGGAGGACTCTAACTCCGACTCACCGGCCACTGTGAGATTATCCTGGCCATCGGAGATGTTGCTGGCATTGGGGCCAGTGGACAGCAACGAGGTTTGCAGATCCATGCAGTCGGTGCAGGTCGCCTGCTCCCTGGAGTTGAGCGTCCGTCCACCCACGCAGGCTGCGGCAGCCTCCAGTGCCTGCCACCGCCTTGTCCCGAACGTGAGCCAGCCCTGCAGTCCAGAAAAGGGTCTTCCTCTACCGCCTGGCAGCCTCTGCTGCCTCTGAGCCCAACTGCTCGCCCCACTCCCTCCTTCCCAGCTCCCACTGACATCACCTAGACACATTAACATTCGGAGGCAGATGCACGTTAACCTCTTCGGTCCCGGCTGCGGCTCCCACTCCTAACTGCCTGCCTAGCAGCAGTGAGGCTCAAGCAGCCCCATGCCGAACAGCCTTCCTTCTCACTGGCTCCCGGGGCTGTCTCCTGAGCTCACAGGGGTTGCCAAGCTCGTTTTACATGACCCTCCAAGTCTCGGCAAAGGCAAAAGGGGGAAGCAACCGCTGCCTACCCTGAGGAAGCTGGACCATGTGGCAGGAGTCAGGGATACTGTTCCCAGTGCTGGGGATTCAGGGGCTAAGACTGAAGCACCCTTGGTCCTCAAGCACGCTGGAGGTCACCTTAGACCCTTCCTGTGTCCTGGTAACTTCCAAACATCTCCTTGGCTAGGTGGCGATTTCTAGCCCTTGCCTGGGTGGGCCAAGGTGATTCTGGGCTTTCCACGCTGGCAATAGTCAGGGTCTGGGGTACAGAAAGACCAAACTTCCCTCTACACAGCATCAGTCTGGACCAGTTATGGAGGTTTTATTTTCTAGTGCTCTGAGATCTTTGAGGTTTTGTCTGGGACTCTGAGACAATTATCAAAGCATAAGAGAATAAGTCCACACTGAGATTAGCAATGGGCAGCAGCCTCAGCATGCACAGGCCTTAGGGAATTTTCTGCAGAGGTTCCTGCTGCCAGCTCCAGGAGAGTCATAATAAACCGCAGTCACCACACCAGGACCAGATGCGGAGTCTGACTCCTTGGCTACCATGGTTGCCTGTTAACCCTTATTAATGGACACAGAGGCACAGAGAGAAACCCCTACAGCTCCCTTGAGTTCCAGCCATTCTCTTCCTTTGGACATTGGACATTAGCATGCCTAGTTCTTCAGGCTAAGCTATTGATTATCCCTACCAGCTATTAGAACTCCTCTTTCTTGGCCTCTTGGTTCGCTAGCATGAAGAGCTTAAACAAAGCCAGACAGGGGCTAAGGATGTACAGCTCATTTGGTAGAGTGCTTGTCTCACAGGCAGAAGCCCAGGGTTTCCTCCCCTGCACTCATAAACCGGAAATGGTGCATGCCACTAATTCCAGCACTTAGGAGGTAGAGGCAGGAGGGTCAGAATTTCAGGGCCTGCTCCCCCCCACCCTCACCCCCCACAAAATCAGATGATGGTTTAGCCACGGCTGCAGTGGATGGTTAGTACATCTCTGGTGGAGTACCTCAACTCTGCGTTGACCCCAGACCTACGTGTCCCTTGTGGAGTTAGTGAAGGGGATGCTGTGGTGGTTTGAATGAGAATGTCCTCCATAGGCTTGGTCCCCAGTGGGTGGACCTTGTTTGGAAAGGATTAGGAGGTGTGTCACTGGAGGTGGTTCTGAGGTTTCAAAAACCCATGACTCAGTTCCCAGTTGTCCCCCGCCCCTCCCGCTTCTGCTTGCAGATCAGGATGTAGCTGTAGCTGCTCCTGCTACCACACCTCTGCTCCACCATCATGGACTCTGACACACTGAGAGCGTAAGTCCAAACTAAACACTCTCTTTTCTAAGTTGCCTTGATCGTGGTGTCTCAACAGCAATAGAAGACCAAGACAGATTCTGTCTGAGCTTCCCTGGAGGACGGACTGGTGTGTCCTTCAGCCTCCTGTGGTCAATTCCACTCCAGCATTCCACTTCTCTGAGTCTGCTGACTCCTCTCTCAAAACTCTGCCAAGTACCAGAGGCCAGTGGAAAGGATCAGTGGGGAGTTATTGTTGAATGGGCACAGAGGTTCTGTGTACGCAGTGGGAGAGAACTTCTAGAAACAGATGGTAGTGATGGTTGAGTGGTCCTGCACGTGTGCTTAATACTGCTGAATTTGACACTTACCCGTGGTTAAGGGAGTGTGAGTGTATCTCAGTGGTAGAATGCTTGCCTGGTACGTTCAAGGCTCCTGGGTTCATCCTCAGCAACACATACACAGAGTTAACATGGCCCATTTTATATTATGAACATTTTACCACAATGTTAAAAAAATTAATGGTAAATGTATGCATACAACCTAACAGCCATGTGAGGACACCCAGATTCTGCCAAGAGCTCCTTTGTAGTATTACTGGAGGCCACTTCCTGGAGCCATTCCAGAACTATTTTAGCACTGTCCAGGGGTCCTTCCAGGTTTCTTCCAGCCCGTGTAGCAGGGACATCCTTGCCAAGAAATGCTCTCCTGTTGTTGTTTGTTTCTACTATTTGGGGGGGGGGCATCACCCAGGTCTCAAGTAAATCACACACGAAAGTTTATTCTTAATTGTAAATGCCCCCAGCCTTTGCTTGGCTTGTTTCTTGCCAGCTTTTCTTAAATTATCCGGTCTATCTTTGGCCTTGGGGCTTTTTCTCTATTCCTGTATACCTTTCTTTCCTTCTTACTCCATGTCTGGTTGTGTGACTGGGTGGCTGGGTGGCTGGTCCCTGAAGTCTTCCTCCTTCTTCTCTCGTTCTTTGATCTTTCCTCCCAGATTTCTCCTTCTATGTATTTTCTCTGCCTGCCAGCCCCGCCTATCCTTTCTCCTGCCTTGCTATTGGCCATTCAGTTCTTTATTAGACCATCAGGTGCTTTAGACAGGCACAGTAACACAGCTTCACAGAGTTAAACAAATGCAACATAAATAAAATAACATACCATAAATAATGTTCCCCAACACTGTCCTTTTGATTATATATTTGTGCCGTGTCCTAGAACCATGAAGGTAATTCCTATACATGCTCCAATTATTTTTTTTCCAGTCCATAATAAGAGAATGCTGGTGCAGGGGGGCCATAGCTACAATAAATGTCCTCTTGCAAGGTATAATCTCAGTTGAATCCTGTCATCATTTCCAAGCAAGGGCAAGCTGCTCTCCTATAAAAAAGTGACAGGGGGATGGTTGTATCTGCTGGTCTGGAGTATTCAAGGAGTTAGGGGGAATCTGTTTCCAAATTCATCCAGATGTCCCTTCCTAGACTTCAGGGTTCCACTCCTTATCATCAAAGATCTGCTGAGGCTGTACATACTCCATGATTTTTGCACCTCAGCTACCCTTACAATTAGATTCTGGGTCTTATTTTCAGCACAGACTGCTCTACCGCTGCAGAAGATGGCAGTCTCCTTGAACTGCTGCCCTGGAGGCCTTCTGGCTTTCACTGTGTGTCATGAATTGACAGACCCCTCCATCTTCTTCCTCGTAGGCTTCCAAAGCAGGTCCATCAACCTCCTGATCTCACAGCTCCTTCACTACTCTTCTGGAGAGGCTGCATCCTTCAGCACCTCCTTTTTTACTGGTATGCATCTCAGTCAACCACAAGTAAGACTCTTGTCACTTTGATGTCACTGCCAGGCTAGGGCTAGTCAGCATCTTGTCTACCACCAGCAGCGGCACCCTTAGGAACAGCTGGCTGGTAACTGACATCTTCCAGCATCTTCCCTTGGAGGATCCATCTCTGGCTGTGACTCCTAGAATTCATTTTCTCATTCTGGTTTCCTCTGAAAACGAAGTCTTAGACACAGACTCGTGTGTGTGGAAATTCATTCTTGGTGTGAGTCTAAGGAACATGAGTGAGTGGATAGGATGGGTGAGGAACTAGAGTAAGTGAGCCCGTGGGAGCTAGGACTGAGTTTATTGCTATGGACTATGGGAACTCCATTTCAGAATTGCTCAGAGGGGTGAGGGTTTAGTTAAGTGGTATAGTACTTGTGTGGCATGGCCCTGGGTTCAGTCCTCAGCATCACACACACACACACATACACACACACACACACACACACACACACACACACACACACACAGAATCTCTCAGGATTAGTCACTTAAAGTACCAAAAGTTGGGTTTATATCGACTGATTCTTGTTCCTATTAGTTGAGACTTCTCCTGGGACACTGAGCCCGCCCTTCTGGACTGTTTATGCTAGATCTGAAAGTCTCTAGTGCAGTGATTCTCAATCTGTGGGTCACAACCCCTTTGGCAACCCTCTATCTCCAAAAACATTTACATTATGATTCACAACAGTAGCAAAATTACAGTTATGAAGTAGCAATAAAAATAATTTTTTAAAAGATTTATTTATTATGTATACAGTGTTCTATCTGCACATATGCTTATAGGCCAGAAGAGGGCACCAGATCTCATTATAGATGGTTGTGAGCCACCATGTGGTTGCTGGGAATTGAACTCAGGACCTTCTGGAAGAGCAGTTGGCGCTCTTAACTGCTGAGCCATCTCTCCAGCCCAAAAATAATTTTATGATTGGGGGTCACCACAACATGAAGACCTGTATTAAAGGGTTGCAGCATTAGGAAGGTTGAGAACCACTGGCCTAGCATATCATAGAAGTCTAGGGCAGAAAGCAAATAGATAGGATGCAAGACACTACAGGCACAAGATGAATTAGGCTCATTCTGCAGTCCATTATAGCCAAAGTCGAAACCAGAGGTGGCCCAGGAGAATGTGACAAGGATCTCAGAGGCATCTGATAGAGACCTTTTTAGGGCTGGCCATGTCTACTGGACCTGCACATGTATTTCTTTAGATTCTCCTGGCTACTCCTGGCTCATATGCTCACCATTTCTGCAGCAGCCATTCTCCTCAGTCCCCACCGAGTACAGATGTCAGTGCACCACAGTACAGGTAGAGCCTACTGGTGCTGCATCTCAGACCTGCTGCGGGTCCCTTTCCCCCTCTGTCCAGGGGGCTCTGCAACAGCTTAGAAAATGGGAACCCAGAAATGCTCAACTATAGCCCACCTAGAGAGCAGGGACAGTTAGTGCTGCTTGTGGTGCATCTTTGCTCAATATGGGATGAAAGTCACAGATAGGCCGGGTGTGGTGGCGCACACCTTTAATCCCAGCACTTGGGAGGCAGAGGCAGGCGGATCTCTGTGAGTTCGAGGCCAGCCTGGTCTACAGAGTGAGTTCCAGGACAGGCTCCAAAGCTACACAGAGAAACCCTGTCCCGAAAAACCAAAAAAAAAAAAAAAAAAAAAAAAAAGAAAGAAAGAAAGTCACAGATAGTTGCTTTCTCCTTGTTCCCTCAGGATATGCCATCAGAGGCATTTCTTATGGTCCTTCAGCAGTCCAGGGTCACTTGTCATGGCGTCCACCGGAAATCCTTTTACCGAGTCTCCTGCTGTCCTGCTTGCTCTTTTTACATTCCTGATTCCTAGGATCGCACTTCCCAGTAGAACACCCACATGCCCCTTAGTCTCAGACTCTTTTTTTCTTGGGGATCTGAGAGTGTGTGTGACTCACTACTACCAGTGGTAGTCAAGGGGAATGGTGGAGTGCGAGCCATTTGGCAGAGATTTCCTGCTTCTTGCAAAGACAACATGAGGGAATTATGTCCTTTGCTTCCTCTGAACTTTGTTGTGGCTGGAGGTGCCTCCTGGAACGCCTCCAGCAGGTGAGATGATGCGTATTGATTGGATCAATCAGGGTGTCTGGAGGAAACAGAAGGAACACGTGAGAAAGCAGAGCGACTTTAATAAAGGGCCTGTCTGTTTGCCAAGGTTTGGGTACCACTAAGAGGGAGTCCATGAAGGATGCTGCAGCAGTGTCTGGGACTACCAACAGCTGGATGCCATTCCTATGTGTAGGCCTGAGCTGGCCAGCTAGCAGGACCCAGAAAAGAACTGCCAGGCATGCAGCGAGCAGGAGATGTAAAGAGCACTAAGCAGAGCTCTCTGCCTGCCTGCCTTCTGATCTTTCCCTGTTGATGCAGTCCGAAAATCATCCTCCTGGGGCCCAGGGCAAAGTAGATGAGGACAGAAAGTGGATCCTAAGGAGCAGATGGAAAATTAACCCAATGGGCTAGGGATATAGCTCAGTTGGGAGAGTATTTGCCTAGCATTCAGGAAGCTCTGGGTTCGCTTCCTAATAGAGCATCTACTGGGAGTGGTGGTGTACCACTGTAGTCCCAGCATTTGGGGAACGGAGACAGGAGAATCAAAAGTTCAAGGTCATCCTTAACTGCACAGTCCATTTGAGACCAAACTGAGATATGAGAGATCTTGCCTCAAAAATAAACAAATGAGGGGCTGGAGAGAAGGCTCAGTGATTAGGAGCACTGACTGCTCTTCCAGAGGTCCCAAGTTCAGTTCCCAGGACCCACGTGGCAGTGCATAACTGTCTGTGATTCCAGTTCCAGGGGACCTGACACTCATGGCAAAACACCAATGCACATCAACAAATAAATAAGAAATTCAGTGCCCAGACACAGGAAGAGAGAGGCAAGTTTTATTATTAATCCTTGAAAAAAGAGAGTGCTACTATCCTTGTGTGACAGATGAAGAAGTGGGGTGCCACAAGCATGGGTTTGCTCAGGGCAGAGGCTGAGATGGAGGGCAGGGTAAACAGTGTACCTGGGAACAGAGGAAGGGAAGTCATAGGATGAGGGCCGTAGAAAGCGATGCAGGCTTGACAAGAAAGCTGACAATTGAGCAAAATCTCCGGAGAAAAGCTGTCCAAGGTCAGATAGAAATGCCTGGGTGCCTAAGCTGCCTTATCCTGTCCATGGCTGAGATCCACCCCTAAACGAGCCTGAGTCCTAGCTGAAAAGCCGAGGCAACAGTCCTTGATAAACAAAATATAGAATTATCATATGACCCAGCAGCCCCACTTCTGGATT
>CABHPP010098407.1:0-31802 GCA_902168425.1 Peromyscus attwateri | reverse complement strand
TTGTTCCAGAGCTACATAGAAATGTTCACCCCCGAGAGAGGCCCGATTGGGAAGAAACACTTAGTGCGATGATAAACCAGTTTCATATATACGTATATAGTATATGTAAGTAAAGGTGACTGAAGAATTACTCACAGGAAAATAGTACAGTATGTTTTGTTGCTTTGTATGTTTATTGAGTAGATGTTTCCAGGTACTGTTTTAGATGCTGTAGGTAGAGAGGTAGAATTTAATGTGAAATAACCATTGCTGGCTGTATGAAAAGGCTACAGATGGCCTTTGTGAGAAGGTGAGATATGAGCAGACACTGGAGAGTGTAAAGGAGCAATAGTATGTTTATCTGGGAACACATTAGGTAATGGAAGAACAAGTTAAATAAAGGCTATGTCATAAAAAAAAAAAAAAAAAAAAGAAAGACTCTGGGGTGATGATTTAACTAAATTCCCACTTCATTCTTTACCCTGGCTAGTGAAGATGGCAGCTGGGTCTTGGAGAATGGCAGTGGATTTTCATAAACCTCATTATGTGGTGACTTCAGTTGCAGCTGCTATTTCTGATGTGGTCCCATTGATAGAGAAAACAAATTCCATCCCTGACACCTGATGTGCATTTTCTGAGCTGGCAAATGCTTTTTCTCTATTCTAGGAAGCAGAAAAGATCAGAAACTGCTCTCATCCATCAGGGTCATCAGATCGCCTGCTCCATCTTGTTTTGGGATGCTGACCTGCTCTTCTGACAGCTCTTCACATCTCAGACTCCTAACACTTCATTGTTTCCCAAGATGCCACATTATTCCACTTTATACTGATGATGTCATGCTGCAGGGGGCCAGATAACAGACATGAACAAGCACCCTAAATGTGACAGAGATGCCATGAAAATACCAAGGCCTGACATCTCAATAAGGACTCTGGGATCTGGTATTATGAACATGTGTGTTTGTTTTGTTTTGTTTTTCTCTGCAAAGTGCATGACAATGTACCTCCCATCTCCCACCGCCAAAAAGGCCCAGTGCTTTGCCAATCTCCAGGGATTTGAGGGTTACATTGATCTCAGGTACGGGTGTTCCAAACCCATTTTCTAGGTGATCTAAAAGCTCCAAGTTCTGGAGCCGGGGATATTGCTCTGGCGGCGGAATGTTTGCCTAGCATCCACAAAGCCGCCAGCACAACATAAACCAGGCAAAGTGGCACATGCCTGTAATAGCGTCCCTCATGACGTGGTGGCAGGAGGATCAGAAGTTCAAGGTCACCCTTCACTACGCAGTTAATGCGAGGCTATCATGAGATATATGGGATGCTGTCAAAAAAAAAAAAAAATGCTCCCAGCTCTATACAAAGCCCTGAGCAAGAGCAAACTAACTCTGCACCTGGTACCCGTGGTACAAGCTCTGCCACCTGACACTAGAGACCTTGCAGGTCCCATGAGGGGCTGGCTCTCTACAGTGGATGCCAAGGATGCCGAGGCCAAGGATAGCTGGGATGTGCCTCACAGTAGCACAGTAGAAGGTCCTAGGTTGTTTTCCTTGGTTTGTTTGTTTGGGTTTTTTTGTTGTTGTTGTTTTTGTTTAGGGGCTGGAGAGATGGTTCAGCAATTAAGAGCACTGGCTATTCTGTTCTTCTAGTGGTCACGTGTTCAAGTCCCAGAACCGCATGGTGGCTCACAACCATCTATAATGGAATCCAGTGTCCTCTTCTGGTGTGCAGGTGGACATGCAGACAAAGCACTCATGTATAAATAAACCTCTAAAAAATTATCTTGCGTGTATGGGTGTTTCACTTGAATGTATGTCTGTGTACCATTTGCATGCCTGGTGCCTAAGGAAGCCAGAAAAAGGTGTTGGGTCCCCCCGAAACTGGAATTACAGTTGATTGTGAGCTGCTATGTGGGTGGTGGGACTTGAACCTGGGTCCTCTGGAGGAGCATCCAGTGCTCTTAACTACTAGGCCATCTCTCTCCAGCCTGAAATCCTAGTTTGTTTCGGTTTTGTTTTTATTTTTATATTATTGTTGTTGTTGTTGTTGTTGTTGTTTGCTTGCTCGCTTGCTTTTTTGAGACAAGATCTCTCTAGGTAGCCCTGGCTGTCCTGGAACTCACGGAGATCCACCTGCGCCTGCCTCCGCCTCCTGGGTGCTAGGATTAACCATGCACAGACACTCAGGAGGCGGCACCACCACACCCAGCGTCCTGGTCCTAGCATTTATTTGGAGCTAAGTCTTGCTCTCTTCAAACTGCTTCTTACCTTCCTTTGCAGAAATAATCTGCAGGTTTACTTCTAGGTTCTGGTAGACACCAGATGCCTAAGCACTGGGTAACAGATGACCAAAGCATCCCGGCCAGCTGTCACGAACTTGCCGCAGCTGTTTCCTAGTTCTTCCTTGTCATTTGAAGGTGGGATTTATGCCCTGGGGAGAACAAGCAGGCTCCAGGTAGATTGCCATTGCAGCTGCAGCCTGCTCACACATCACTGCCACGCTTCTGTCAGCCCATACCTGCGGCCTCTGAGTTCTTCTACACACAGAAGGGACACTCCGAACTTGGTGGCTGATGACTCTTCGCTAGGACACCAGACAGCACTGCCTTTAATTTCTGTGGGTTTGGTTTGGTTTGCAATGCTGAGGTAGAATCCAGGGCCTTCTGCATGCTAGCCAAGCACTCTACCACTGAGTTACATCTCCAGGAGCCAGCATTGGCTTTTGATGACTCTGCTCAGTTTGGACTGACCCTTCCACTTGGCTAGGCTCCTCTCCCTACTGGGAAGAGAAGCTGAAGGGAAGACACAGGGTCAGTGGTGGTGACTGTATGTATGTATGTATATATATATATATATATATATATATATATATATATATACATACACCATCTATAACTCAAGTTCTAGGGGATTTAACATCCTCTTCTGGCCTCTGAGGGCATCAGGCATGCATATGGCATGAAGACATATATGTAGCCAAAAACTCATACATGTAAAATAAACAAAAATAGTAATAATAAAATATTTAAAACACTGGGTGTGGGGGGCACATGCCTTTAAACCCAGCACTGGGAGGCAGAGGCAGGCAGATCTCTGTGAGTTCAAGGCCAGCCTGGTCTACAGAGCAAGTTCCAGGACATCCAGGCTACGCAGAGAAACCCTGTCTCAGAAAAGAAAAAAAGAAGTTTAAAACATCACAAAGATACAAATTTCCATAGGTCCTCAAGTGCTATATATATATATAAAATAGTACATTTGCCTAGAACCTGCAAGCATCTTCCCAAACATACCTCTGTGTGTGTGTGTGTGTATGTGTGTGTGTGTGTGTGTGTGTGTACACATCCAAATGTGCTGTTATATATTGAACCCAGGGCTCTGAACTTTCCCACAAACTTTAAAATTTTTAAATTAGAGGCTGGAGAGATGGCTCAGTGGTTAAGAGCACTGACTGCTCCTCTAGAGGACCTGGGTTCAATTCCCAACAGCCACATGGCAGCTCACAGCTGTCTGTGACTTACGTTCCAGGAAATCCAATGCCCTCACAGACATGCATGCAGACAAAATACCAATGCACATAAAATAAATACAAATAAATTTAAATTAAAAAAATAAGTTTAGTTAATTTGTTTCTATTTTGAGATAAGGTCTCACTCTGCAGCACAGGCTGGCCTTGAACTCATGGCAGCCCTCCTTCCTCAGCACCCCCACTTCTGTACACTGTAAATTGTCTTGTGGCACCTAGTGCAATGTAAATAGGATGTAAATAGCTGCTGTGCTGTATGTTTAGTAATAACAAGGAGGAATGGCATCTCCATTCTCAGGACAGAGGCAGCTCCCCAGCCCCCACATTTCTACCTACGTTGACTGAACCCTGAAATGCACAGAACTGACTACATACCCAAGAGAAATTTTTGAAAAATATCCACACGAAAATTCATACATAAATGTTTATAAGAGCCAGAGGGTAGAAACAACTGAAAAGTCTATCTACTGAATGGATAAAGCAAAGCAAAACAAAAGAAAACAAAACAAAACACCACGGTTTTTTTTTTACTTCTACAGTGATGGTGCACACCTTTAATCCCAGCACTTGGGAGGCAGAAGTAGATGGATCTCTGAGTTCAAGGCCAGCCTGGTCTACAGAGCAAGTTCCAGGACAGCCAGGACTACACAGAGAAACCCTGTCTCGAAAAACAAACAAACAAACAAACAAGAATATTATCCATCCATGAAAAAGAAAGAATGAAGGCCATTTCATGAATGGATCTTGAAGTCATTGTGCTGTGTTAAAAAGCCAGTCATGGGGCTAAAGAGATAGATGGCTCAGCAGTTAAAAGCACTGACTGCTCTTCCAGAGGACCCGGGTTCAATTCCCAGTACCCACATGGCTGCTCACAACTGTCTGTAACTCCAGTTCCATGGCAAAACACCAATGCACATAATTTTTTTTTAATTCAAAAAAAAAAGAAAGCCAGCCACAAGATCCTGCACTGTGCAGTTCTGTCAGATGAAATGTCTAGAAGAGGCAAATCCATAGAGAAACTAGATTCTTGTTTTCCCAATTCTGGGGTTAGATGGAGAGTTGAAGAAGAAAATGGCTGCTCGTGGGATGAGGGACATGTTCTAAACGTTTATTGTGCATTAGTATCATTGTGAATGCACTAAAAAAACCATTCACCTCCACACTTGAGTTTCATTTTGTTTTTTTTTTTTGAGTCTCATGTCACATAGGCTGGCATCAAAGTGTCTACATAACTGAGGATGGCCTTGAACTCCTGATCTTCTTGCCTCTAACTCCTGAGTGCTGGGATGACAGACGTGCACCACCATGCACAGCTCCAAACTGTATACTTTAAAAGGATGTATTTTATGATGTGTGAATTTCAGCAAAACAAATCTGGGCTTAAATTTTATTATTACTTTTTAAGACATGGGGTCTCATGGAACTTATGCTGGCCTCAAACTCATTAAGTAGCTGAAGCAGGCCTGATTCTCTGGCCTCTGCCTCCTGAGTGCTGAGATCACGTGTGGGCGCCACTACACCTGACTACAAAGCTTCTTTTATAAGATGAGGAACTCGGAAAATGGAAGCAATAGGAGAATCGGGAGCTCAAGGTCTGGGGTGATCCTCAGCTAGGTAGGAAGCTCAAGGCTAGCCCAGTCTACATGAGAACGCTTAACTCCATTGGTATCCATGAAGCCCTGGGTTTGAGCCTCACTACTAAATAGACCACTTGGTGTTGTACATGTATAGTCCTCACTTATGCAGAAGGTAGAGGCAGGAGGATCCAAAGTTCAAGGTCATTTTGTGTTTCATAGTGAGTAGGAAGCCAGCTTGGGCTACCCTGTCTCAAAAACAAACAAACAAAAACTCAGGACAAGAAAAACAAAACCAGGTGCCAGCAAGATGACTTTTGGGTGGGGGATTAAAGCCAAGGTCGACAACAGGAGTTCTATCCCCAGGACCCACCTGATGTTAGGAGAGAACTGGCTTCCGAAGGTTGTTCTCTGACCTCCACAAGCACACACACCCTGGACACACACAACAATTAAATAAGTAAAATGCAATTAAAAACAAACAAAAAGGACAAAAATCAAAGAAGAAATCCAATCTGCTCTCTAGTCCTCAGGCAAATGGCCTACCCTGGATATTGGTCCCCTACTTCTACTGTCCTTTGTCACCCTGCCTCCTGGGGATCTCATGCAGCCCAGCCGCGTCTTACATCTCTGAGCTGCCCACGGAACACCTCAGACACACTGTTACACACATGGGACTCCAAGGAAACACCCTAAGCCAGAACTGCAGCATGAAGTTGGGTTCTGGCTGGCGCTGCTGACAGCCCCAGGCATCCATCCCTGAGATGGCTTCATGCCCTGGCTCCCCTGCTGACTTGCTGTGTCATCCCTCCTGCTCGGTGCCAAATGACAAGTGGAATGACGTGAGCCTGCCTCCAGGGTCGCCTTGCCGAGAGTTTATTTTTTTGTGCAAGGTTATGGTAACTAAAGTTTGTGTAGCCGGTTTAAACATAGATCTTATTCCAGCTGACCCCCTGGGGGCCGATAGAATTCCTGGTGACAGATGTATGGGCGGAGGAGCCCAGAGCTGGGTGACTTTCCCAGGGCCATTTAGTTGGCACTACAGAGCACATGTACAGCTTCCTTAACTCTGGGTTCTATGCTCGTCCCTCTGTGGGCTACCCTTGTGACCATACTTTCTTCCTAATTTCAAACGCTGCCGCGGAGGTCTCCGGGTCTGTGTTCCCAACACTCAGAGACAGCCCCATCGGCCAGATGTTGCTGACGGTTCCCTTTCGTCTTCACTTCACTTCGGGAGCAGCTGAGTCCTGATTTGGCATGTCTGAACACAGGTGGTCTGGCTGGCCCCGCCTGGGACGTTGGATACATGTTTGCATCAATTACTGGGGTAGCCATGCCAGGTGGTACATGTCATAATCCTAGCACTTAGACGTCCGAGGCCAGGGGGATTAAGAGTTAAGGCCAGTCAAGGATACATAATAAAACCTGCTATCAAAACAAACAAACAAACAAACCAAGAAATAGGTCTGGTGAGAGCATGGAGTTGAGTTCCCAGCACCACTTTTGGCAGGTCCTAAATAGTCTGAAATTCCAGCTCCAGGTTGCGCAACTGAGTATTCTGACATGCCCCTTGGTGCCGCCCTGTGTCCTGATGTAAAAACCTCATTGTAAGGAAAACCCCCCTTTCTGTCTCTCTTCTGCCTTTCCTCCCACGAGGTGTGCACCGTCAACCCCTCTCTTTCTTTTCCTCTTTCTTTCTCTCTCTTTCTTTCCTATCTTTCTCTTCGCCTCTCTATTATAATAAACCATTTCCGTGTGGGTGCAGCGTCTGGGTCATGAATGACTGTCCACCGCCGACCAGCTGCCATGCCCATGTGGCGTGGGTTGCCCGCCAGCCCGCCCCTGCATCTGCCCAGCATACCAGCATGTTTCCCTGCACACGCAGGATACCCTCGGGGTCCCCGTGCAATATATCATAACATTGGTGCTAGTGACTCGGCAGAGGGCCTCCTGGCGCATTTCTCCTGCCTGCCGGCAGTCTGAAACATGCTAGGAGCCTTGGAACCTTCAACACTCACTTCATCCAACACCAGCATAATTGGTAAGCCCCTACCCTCTTCGGTAAGCCTCCCTTTTGGCCGTTTTCCCACAACTGAGGATTCACTCATCTCTCAATCATGGTGCCGGCACCATATGTCTTTTGGGCATTAAGCCCTTCCGTCCCCATCTCTATGCGAGGGCATATGGAGGCGGCCTGTGCCCACTCAGTTCCACAGCCCATAGCCTTTGTAACAATGGTCCATTGACTATCTTGTGCCATTCATTGGCCCTCGCTGACCCTCTGGGACGCGGGAGATCAGTCTGCTGGGTCTTATACTCCACCATGGGAAATGCAGCTGTGCCCCCCACCCCCACCACTGTCACCGACCCATGGCTTAATGGCTTGGATTTATGTCTCTGCAGCTGCTCGCACCTTGCCGCAGTCTAGGGGGTCCCTCTCTCCCACCCGGCTGCACTGCTACTCTGTTTCCCGGTTCCCTCCACAGCACTGCCTCCGAGCTCCAATGCACTAACCATAAAAGTTTCCCAGAAAAACTTTTCTGTCTTTCTTTCACAAAGTCTATTTCCTATGCGAATGGAAACGTATGATTGATACGGCCCTCAGTATTTCTTTCTGACTGACTTTTAAATGCTTCAATTTATCTGTTCCTTATCTGCTCAGTTTATTTTTTTGGAGGAAAAAAAAAAAAGGCCACATGAACACATGGTCAGGTGCCATATTTGAGAGGGGTGATCATGTGGTCAGGTGGCACCATCTTAAATAAGGGCAATCATGTGGCCAAGCCGCCATCTTAAATAAGGTCAAGACAGACAGGTCATATGACCTCATCGCCATCTTTACTAAGGGCAGGAAAAAGTCATTCCCTGTCTGTGGATTGAGCATGGGCAGGGCACCTGGCACTCAGGCCTTCTGTACAAGGGAGAGGTCAGGAAATTTACCTTGCTCCACACATTGTTTTACAGGCCAAGAAAAGTCCTCTGGTCTTGGTCCGGCATTCCTCAGCGGCCACTCTCAGGCTCAAACAGGCAGGGCCTGGATACCCATCCTCCCCACATGTTGGTGAGATAGCCAACTTGCCAGCTCATTTCATTGCCTGACTCAGTTGTGGGTGGGGGCAGCATGCTCCTATGCCGGGATAATGTAGCAATAATAATGCTTAAGAGATTTAAAATCTTTTAAAAATGCCATGTCCTTTATTTTTGATATTGCAAGAAGACATGTGGGAAATCTTGAACCTTTCTTTGGGAGCAGTTTTTAGGTCTTTTGATAAATGATTCAGGATGTAAATACCAGTTATAAAAACATAAATTTAAACTTCTCATTGGGCCAACGACTTCTCTATATCCAATCTGTCCCTGGCTCTCTCTAAACAAAAAATGTACACGCTTTTAACCCAAATCTATAATTTTGCTAATATATCTAAAGCTTTTATGTCCTTTCATAAAATAAAAATTCATATAAACGTCACAGGATCAAAAGAAATTGTTGGATCCACTTCACAGAGGTCAAACAAGCTCCAGATAAATGAGTTTTCAGTTTTTCTTACCCATCTATTCCTGAGGATGGTGTTTCTCTCCCTCCTGGTCTCCCTTTCCCAATCCCTAAGACCGTAGGCCAAGAGGTTCCAAACACATAACATTTTAGCTCTTGTCTCTGGTCTGTGTCTGTTTCAATGGGCTTCCATCTGGCTGACTGACATATCCAGGCATCGGCTACTGACTTCAACCTGGGAGACGTGGACCTGCTGAAGGCTGATGTAGATCAGTCCAACCAAACGTAATTACTTCCTTTCTCTACAGCTAGGCCCGATGACCACATGCCAGGGTTCCTTCCTTACCTTTGACTAGCCAGAGTCCTGACCACCTGTGCCCTGTTTCAGCCTGAAGCAGCCATGGAGAATATGCCATCTTGTGCTTCCTGTTCCCAGGACAGGCTGGAGGGCTAGGTTAGGGATGGAACCCCTGGCACAGAGTCCACTAAGAGGGTCTTTTTCCTTTTCTCACAGGGTCCTTTTCTCAGAGTTGGGCCATACCCTGACTCACAAGCCCCTTTTCTCCTGTTCCCCTGTCACTTCTTTGCCTTCTCAGGAGACAGCATAAGAAATAATTATTTCTATATACGTCATTCAGGATTATAATCTGGCTGTACTCAAAGATCAGAACTACAGCTACAGGGCATTAAAAATGGTAATAGATTTAGATATCACTGCCAATGGCTTAAATAATGTCTCTCCTTACTCAAGGTCTGTTCAGGCTCAAGAGTATAAGCCTCCTTGTCCTTGCTAACTTCATCGAGCTGTGACTGACTGGGAAGCCTGTATTTTCAGATTTAATTTATGTATGTTCTCAAAGTTCTCACAGACTTCATGACACAGGATAAACTGGTTTCAGATATAACTCTAGAGGTTCAAAGTTTTAATATTGATAAATGCAGTTTTGATAAACTGATACAGCATTGACTACAAATGGTTCTTAAGATTTTCAACCCTTTTGCTATGATGTAAATCCATTCCAACTGTCTTACAGATACCTGCAGGTTCCTGGGAAAACTTATGCTACTGTATCAAGAAATCTGGTCTGATGAAAACTAGCAATCTCCACAGCCCATTTTTTTGTTTTTCGAGACAGGGTTTCTCTGTGTAGTTTTGGTGCCTGTCCTGGATCTCGCTCTGTAGACCAGGCTGGACTCGAACTCATAGAGATCTGCCTGGCTCTGCCTCCCAGTGCTGGGATTAAAGGCATGGGCCACCACCGCCCGGCTCACCTTTTTATAATAATCAAAATGGAGGAATGTTAACATTCTGACTCACCCCTTAGAAACCAATGTTAGTATTCTGACCTGCCCCTTGGTGCATCCTGACGTAAAAGCCTCATTTTAAGGAAAAACCTCTCCCTTCCTTTCTCTCTTCCCCTTTTCCTCTCATGAGGTGTGCACCCTCAACCCCTCTCTCTCTCTCTTCCTCTCTCTTCTCTCCCTCTTTCCTACCCTTCTCTTCATCTCTCTATTATAATAAGCCATTTCCTCCCAGAGGCAGCGTCTGGGTCGTGAACGACTGTCTGCTGCCACCCCGCCACCATGTCTGCCGCTGCATCTGCCCAGCATGCCAGCATGTTTTCCCTCACACATGGGACTCCCTGGTCCAGCTAGCTGGGGGGTCTCCTGCGTGCAATATCATAACAGCAATGCTTTCAGCCTCTGCAGGCATTGGGACACACTCACATGCAGATACACACATCTACACACGATTGAAAATAAATCTTAAATACATAAAAAGAGGGTGACAAGATGGCTCAAGAGATAAAGGTGCTTGCTGCCAAGCCTGACGACCTGAGTTCAACCCCCAGTATTCACATGGTAGAAGGAGAGAACAAACTCTCCTCTCTCCCTCTCTCTCCTTCTCTCTCTCTCTCTCATACACACACACACACACACACACACACACACACACACACACACGTAAATAAATAAAATATAAAATATTTTTAATATAATAATTTAAAAAACAGAAAAATGGGGCTGTTGAGGCGACTTAGAGGTTAAAAACACTGGCTGCTCTTCTAGAGGACCAGGTTCAATTCCCAGCACCCACATGATGGCTAGTGACAGTCTGTAGCTCCAGTTCGTTCCAGGGGATCTGATGCCCTCTTCTGGCCTCCGTACATACAGGTAGGCAAAACACCCATACATATAAAATAAATAAATCCAAAACAAACATTAAAAACAGGGTTAGGGACATAGCTGAGTTCATAAAGTGATTATCTAATATGCATGAAGCCCTGGGCTTAGTCCCCAGCATCCCACAAAACTGGGTGTGGTGATACATGTTCTAATCCAAACAATTGGGAGGTGTAAGCAAGAAGGTCAGAAGTTCAAGGTCATTCTCAGCTACAGCTACACAGCAAGTTCAAAGCCAAGCTGGGATACATGAGACCTTTGGACAAAAATAAACAAGCAAAAAAAATACAAATTGTTTAGAACTGCCAGCCTGTCAGATCTGTTCCATCCCCCATACCCATGTGACACTGGCTATGGTCTTCAAGTGTCTCCATCTGTCTACACGCTCCTCTGCCTTTGCCTCTGTTGACCTCTTGCTCAGAATGACCTTGTCCTACTCTGCTTCTGCTACCTCCCACCCTGTCCCCATCAAACAGCTGGCCATCTACACATCGGTGGATGCCTGTGATGCCTCCCAGGTGGCTTTGCCAGTCAGGTCACCTAACTTCCAGCTGCTATGGTTGGCTGCCCCCTGATGAGAGAATGTCCCTTGCTGACAGGATACTTCTTGCCAAGAAAGCTACCAGCACTACCAGCTGGCATGCCGTCTCAGTTTGGGTTCCTATGGCTGTGATGAAACCTCATTTCCCAAGCCACTTGAGGAGGAAAGGGCTTATTTGGCTTACACTTCCACATCACAGTTCATCATCGAAGGAAGTCAGGATAGGAACTCAAGCAGGGCAGGAACCTGGAGGCAGGAGCTGATGCAGAGGCTGTGGAAGTATGCTGCTTACTGGCTTGCTCCTCATGGCTTGCTCAGCCTGCTTTCTTATAGAATGCAGGACCACCAGACCAGGGATGGCACCACCCGCGATGGGCTGGGCCCATTGTTAAGAAAATCGTTAGTTAAGAAAATGCTGTTCAGGCTTGCCTACAGCCCAATCTTACGGAGGCATTTTCTGAATCGAGGATCTCTCCTCTCAGTTGACTTTACCTTGTGTCAAGTTGACACAAAACTTAGCCAGCACATGTGCAAAACCCAGAAAGACTAGAACTAAGCTCCCTGCTTCCAAGAGAGTGCTCTAGTGTAGCCATGCTTCAGACCCATCTGCCCAGCCTCCTGGACAAGACAGGGCTAGAGATCTGGCTTAGAATTTCTCCTTCCTTCTACTTGTCACTGAGATTTTCCTTCTTCAAGCTGTCCTCAGGCCAGGGCACTAGCACATTCTATTATAATTAACCCTTTGTTCTCATTATGGAGACAGGATCTCTGTATGTAGCTCTGGCTTGCCTAGAACTTACTGTGTAGCCTAGGCTGGCCTCCAATTTACAGTATCTTCCCAGCTCTGCCTCCTGAGTTGCTAGGTTTAAGGCATGCTCCACAAAGCCCAGCTCTTAACCATTTTCGTTATGGTCTCCCAGGGCCAACTTTGAGGTCCCTGAGCTAAACGATAATGTCCTACTTATTTCTATGTCCACATTCCCTAGGCCTGGCCCAGAACAAAGATGCGATGGACGTCAGCACAGCTTGGGATGGTCCCGAAGTCACGTTCCTCAGGTTTTCCTGTCTCCATCTCTATTTTCCTCTCTCTCCTGCCCCCCAACAACCCATCGTGGCTTCTTCCTCCACGATTCCCCTCCCCAGCAAGTGACAAAGACATGAGTTATTATGACTAAGTTTGGGGTGGGCTGTGGAGAGGAGAAAGAGGGCCTACCAGAGAGCTACCCTCCCACTCTTGCCTCCTCCTGCTTCTTAAAAATGAGAATGGATGGAAGACTAGGAGGAGGGCCTGGAAGGAAAGGCCCCCATCTGCCTCCAAGGCAGGGACATTAGCAGAAGCAGGGGCTTCTGTGGGTGGTGGGGACAGCAGCTGGCCACACTGCCAGGTCTGGGCTGCACCATTGAGACCCTCCGTGCGCGGGGCTGGAGAGATGGCTCAGAGGTTAAGAGACCCTCCGTGCAGAGCTCACGTCCTCATTGGCCGCCTCTGGCAGTGGCTGCCCTTGATGGTGCGTCCCCTCCTGCTCACAGTACATCTTAGCTTCATAAATGCTCCAGGAACATTTCCACTCCAATTCATTCATCCCGCCCACTCACAGCGTCAACCCACGTCACAGGAGGGATGTCTTGCCTCAGAAGCTTATTAACTTTCCAGGCAGCGTGCAGCTCATCAGGCACTGAGTCAGGGCCATCTCAGCAGCCCATCCCCCCTGGCACAGGCTGACTCAGTAGCCCATGGCTCAGCTGGGGTCTCCTGGAACCACAGGATACAGCTAGACATATAGTGGGGGGCGGAGGGGTGGAAGGAGAGAATACAGTAATTTCCTAGTAGCAATTTCCTTGATTGATAACCTAATCCTGTTGTTATAATTAAAAAAAAAAAAAACCCTAAGACTGGGTAAATTATAGGAATGAAACCTTATTTGGCTCAGGCTTCTGGAGACTGTGAAGTCCAAGATCATGGCCCCAGCATGCACCATCTCTCCTGGCTGAAACAAACTTTGGTTTTAGGAAGAATGACTGCTCTTCCCTTTCAAAGCCACAGGCCCGTACTCTGTGAACTCTGAGATGGGAAGATGGCCACGAGAAGAAAAGTTGTGTTTCGTTTTGTTCCTGGAAGACTGACAAAAAATAAAAATAAAAAAATTTGAAATGATCAGCTATATCATCAGGGGAGGCAGCTAGTGGGTAAGAGTGATTGCTGCACACCCAGGAGGATCTGAGTTCAAATCCTCGGGACTCATGAAAACAAAAGCAGGGCTGTAATGTCGTCAGCTCTGTGTGGGAAGACCCTGGGGCTGGCTGGCTGGCAGCCTACCTCAAGGTTAAGTGAAAGACCCTTTCTCAAGGGCAAGTGGAGAGTGGCGGACGGAGCAGGGCACTAGTGTCCTCCTCTACATGGACATACACTACACACAAATCAACTAAAAAGTCAAGAACAAAAGGTTGATGGCTACTAATAGGTTTTCTATAATGTGACACTGTAAGCCAGATCAAGCCAAATTGAAAGAGTGAAAGAACAGGTTTATGTGAGCAAAACAACTCCCGGGTGAGTTCTCCAGCCCCGGGGATAGAGGCAGGAGACGTCTCAGGCCCAGAACTAAAGTAGGGAGTTTATATACCCTGTAGGCGAGGGGGTGATGACGTGTCCTCCACAAGCTGGGTTTGTGCCCAAGTGTGTTCAAAGCTGACCACTTTAGGTGGAGTCTTAGGTTACTGTCAACTTCAGGGGAGGAGCTGCCACAGACACCAAGAATTTAGAACTAAGCTTGTGGTACCTTCTCTTTGTCGGAGATTCTCTGAGAGGGTGGGGCTTTCTGGAGCCTGAAGGAGTGAGTTGGAGGTTCCAGTTGAACAGTGACCACACACCAAGGTTGTAGCTGAAGACAAGAGGAACAGCAGACTCTCACAGAGGAGAGAGGAATTTCAAAGCAAGCTGTGTTGCTGAGGGAAAGACGTCATGCATCATCACAGCGCAGTTGCGGGTGCTTTCTTTTTTCGGGGTACAACTTAAAACAAGGCTGCCCAAGTCACTTGCTCAAGGTCACCATGGACCATTACACCTCACCTACTCCCACCACCTGGCCAGGGGAGTAGAGAGGGGGAGTGAAAGGATTGGCATCAGCTCGGGATCCCTGAGACCAAGTTCTCAGCACAAAGGAGATTCATTTGCCTCAGAGAGACAAAGGGCAGGGAATAAGAGACAGAGAGAGGAGATAGAGGATGAGGGAGAAGGGGAAGGGAACAAGGGAGAGGGAGCAGGGATATTTGTCCCAGAGGATAGAGAGGAGACAGATGTGGCCCATAGACAAATGGTGGTTTATAAAGGTACAAGGTACCCCGTGTTAGGATGTGATAAGTTTTAAATCCCTGGTTGCTGGGATTTACATTCCCACTACCGATGATGTAATAAGCCAATCAAACCAAATTAATAAATCCAGGTTTAATGAGCAAAGCAATCCTGGTGACCCTTGGGAAGGCAGGGGAAGAGTCATAGAAGGGTCACAGAGGAAGGGTTACCTGGCAAATATGGCTACCAGGCCTTAAGTACTGGAGAGGCGTGGTCTTGAGCAGCCCAGGGAGGGGCTGGCTTTTGGTGGGCTTTGAGTGGATGGGGGTCTGGGATGGGAGGGCAGCTTTGGGGGGGAGGGGCTGCTGTTGGAGGGCTTTGAGGGAGTGAGTTTGGGGAGAGAGATGGGGGAGGGGAGTTGAGGTGGACCTTCCACCAGAACAGGATGAGGTGTTTAGTTTTAACTGGGCATGTTAATTCAGTGAGCCAAAGGGAGCTTTTGATTGCTGGACTTCAATACTTTGGTAGCTGGACCTTGGTTGTAGATGAATTTTTCTTTGGGCCACCAGTTCACCAAAAAAAAAAAAAAAAAAATGACATGGAGACTTATTATTAATTATGAAAGCTTGGCCTATAGCTTAGGCTTGTCCCATTAGCACTTATAACTTAAATTAACTCATATCTTTTCATCTATATTCTTTTGTGTGGCTTGGTTACCGTTACTCTGTACTGCCCATCCTACTTCCTCAACATCTGGCTGGCGACTCCTTTCTTCTTCCCAGAGCTCTCTCTGTCCAGAATCCCACCTATACCTCCTGCCTAGCTATTGACCTATTTAGCTTTTAATTAAACTAATCACAGTGACACATCTTCACACCGTGGAAAGGAATATTCCACAACACTTGGTAGTCAGCCTCAGGAAGAGGAAGTGACCAAATAAGGGAATGACAGACCTTGGCGGCTAGCTGCAGGAATGTCATCTAATGGTTTTTAGCAAGACAGAGGGAGTTGGGGAGAAGGGCAAGGTCTGCCAGAGCCATGTTTGCCATGCTCTAACTGGCTGGAGTCCCTTCAGTGGGGGAGGGGCGGGGGTGTGTGTCTGCTTGTGCCTCCCCTGATGTCTGAGTGGAGGTAGAACCCAGCACTTACAAAGGTCTGGATGTCAGTGATACTTGCTCTCCTGTCTTCTGTCGCAGTTCACTGGCTTGGTCCAGCGGTGAGATCTGCCTCCATCAACTTCATGTCTCCGTTCCTTTACCGCTGGGTTCCTTCATGTCCTGCCTGTAGGCTGTGCCTTGTGTTGGCAGCCAGTGACAACTCTTGGGAGTCATTTGCTCTTCTCTCACTCTTTGTCCCCCAGGCTAACTGACCCTCCAGCTACCAAACGACTATGGTCTCTGCCTCCCATGTCTTCACTGGAGTACTGGAATGACAGGTGGATGTCACCACATCAAGCTTTTGTTGTAAGTGGAGGGTTTTTTTTTCTTCTCAGTTTGTTTGTTTGGGGTTTGTTTCGTTTTGCTTTTTGAGACAGAGTCTCATTATATAGCCCTGGCTGGCCTGGAACTCATTATGTAGAGCAGACTGGCCTCAAACTCACAGAGATCCTCCTGCCTTTGTCTCCTGAGTGCTGGGATTACAACCATGCACTTACTCCCTTTAAGTATTTAGCACAAATTTGCATAAAGCAGAATTTCAGTAGAAATTATGCAGTAATTTCTCCATCTACAGAGTAACAATAACCCTCCCACCAGAGCAGTCTTTCCACTTCTGAACTCGGAGTGCAGCTTAGGCTGACTTTGAACTCGCTATACATCCGCTTTAGCCTCCCAAGGGGTAGGATTTTTTTTTTCATTCCTTTACCATTGGGTTCCAGCAATAGCTTTTTGGTTTTGCTTTCTTTGTTTTTTAGACAAGCTTTTAGGTAGCCCAGGCTGGCTTCAAACTGGCTGTGTAGCCGGGACGAGTTTAAACTCTTCATCTTCCTGCCTCTACCTCCCAAGCGCTGGGGTGACAGGCAGGTACCACACCATCTGGGGTGTGTGTGTGTGTGTGTGTGTGTGTGTGTGTGTGTGTGTGTGTATGGTGTGGTGTGTGTGTGTGTGTGTGTGTGTGTGTGTGTGTGTGTGTGTGTCTGGTGCTGGGGATCAAGCCTGTTCGGTGTTAAGGAAACCTGGGACGAGTCTCACTCAGTACCTGTGGCTTCTCCCAGCACTTTTGACCTCGCCCCCTCCCCTAAACCTCTCCAACCCCCTATACGACAGCCATTTTTGCTACACACTCTCGGCTCCTGGTTTCTTCTGGTTTTTTTTTCTCTCTCTCTCGGTCCACTTCTGCCCCACTCCTTCTCTTCCTCTCTCAACCGCCCCCATGTTCTGGTTCAGGCTGGACCCTTCCAGATGCCTCTTGGCTGTTTTCTCCCTCATATCTACATATCTATAATCCTTTTCTCCTCCACCACACACCTAGGAGCAGTCACGTCCTCATCTTTCGTTCAAAGCCCAGGGCTGCATGCATGTGAAGCAAGCATTCTACCAGCCGAGCTATATTCCCAGCCTCAGCTCTAGTTGTAATTCTCTGCAAGCACTGTGGTACAGAGAAACAGAGATCTCTGTGGGAGGGATTCCAGGATGAACCAGGAATCCAGGTACTGTGCACACCACAGCGGAGTGCATGGCCACCCGCAGAGCAGGGGTGAGGGACTCAATAGACAGTGGACATCCTGGCCAGACCCAGGAGGGAACCTTCATTTTCTCACTGTGTATCGGAGAAAGCTAAGCACAGAGCCAGCAGGGCGGTGTTGAGTTACAATAGGTGTGCATGCCCGACAAGATTGAAACTCAAGGACTTGGAGTAAATTGCCTAAGGTCACCTGGCTTGCCCCATAGAGCCAGGCTGCAACATCACACCTGTCTTTCCAGCAAGATGCCAGCCCTCGGTGCTGTGAACCCTTGTGATTCTGTGTTCGTATTGCCTTCACAGGCTGCTCCTGCTCAGCTGCAGGGAGCTGGGACTGGTCTACCCCTATCATTCAGCTCTACTTCATTAACGCTGCATTTCCGTTTCCTAAGACTCCAGTGCAACCGGACCTTGAGTAATCAGGCAAGAAAAAAAAAATCTCACTTCAGAATAAGTGTGTGAAAGCTACCCAAAACAGCCACGTCAACAATTGCTAAGAACTCCGGTCCAGTCAGGTAGGACTTTGCTGGGAGGTGAAACCCGCATAACCAGTTTGAACAACTCAGAGCACAAAGAAGGGATCTTTTATACCACTAAGTTTTATACCAAGTTCTGGGGTCTTTATACCACTAATTTTTTTTTTTTTTTTTTTTTTTTTAACTGGAGCTGAGGACCGAACCCAGGGCCTTGCGCTTGCTAGGGAAGCGCCCTACCACTGAGCCAAATCCCCAACCCGACCGCTAAGTTTTATACCAAGTTCTGGGATCTTTATACCCCTGAGCTTGTCATGCGGAGGGCTTCAGGCATGGCTGCATGCAGAGGCTTTAATCACGTCAGAAGGACCTTGTCCCTCGCTCTCTCTACCTTTATGATGGGATTGCTTGTCATCTTTGGACTTATTGAGCTCAGAGCCTACATTTGTTTGTCTTTATATGTAGGAAGTTCCAGTCCAGCCAGGGCTACACAGTGAGACTCCTTCTCAAAAATAAAATAAATACTTTTGGAGTTAGAGGGGAAAGAGAACATCTTTTCTGACTGGCCCTGGTGAAGTACTGGGAGCATTCTGACTGGCCTGGGTCAGTGGAGTTTCCACCCTAGGGAGAAAGACTGCTTTGGTCAGAATGTTGATGGTCTGGCTGGGTGTGATGGCACACACCTACAATCTCAGGCTCCCAGAGGTGAGGCAGGTGGATCAGTGTCGAAATAAAGGAAAAAGAAAGGGCTGGGAGTGTGGCCCAGTGGTAGATACTCTACAGGGTTCAATTCCAGTAGTGTGAACGGAAGAAGAATGGGACCACACTGTCTACACCTCACATTTTAGTGATAAAACTAAAGACATTCCAGGAAAGGAGTTTGCTAAAAAGAAGGCTGGAGATGAGTGTGGTGGCGTGTCCTATGACCTCAGCTGGAGCCGAGTGTGGTGGCGTGTCCCATGACCTCAGCTGGAGCCGAGTGTGGACTGGAGTTCAGGTCTCCCGCACCGATGTAAGAGCCAGGCGGGTGTGCTGGCCACCTATAATTCCAGCACTTGAGAGGAGAAGATGGATCTCAGGGGCAAGATGGCTAAGCAGAGTCACAGCAAGAGATAAAGTGGCGAGGGATTGAATAAGACACCCAGTGTCAACCTCAGGCCTTCACACACGGACACCTGAGAATGTACACATACTATACACCACACACCATATACACACATACACCACACACATACTACACATACACACAGCATACTTACAGACCACACACATACGTATAGGCATGGCCCCCATAGACTCATGTGTTTGGATGCTTGGCCTATAGAGAGTGGCACTATTAGGAGATGTGGCCTTGTTGGAGGAAGTGTGTCCCTGTGGGAGAGGGCTTTGAGGTATCATATGCTCAAGCTACACCCAGTGTGGGAGACAGTTCACTTCCTGTTGCCTGAGGATCAAGATGTAGAACTTTCAGTTCCTCCAGCTCCATGTCTGCCTGCATGCTGCCCTGCTTCCTGCCAGGATGATAATGGACTAAACCTCTGAACTGAAAGCTAGCCCCAATGAAATATTTTCCTTTATAAGAGTTGAGGTATTCATGGTGTCTCTTCACAGCAGTAGAAACCCTAAGATAAAGGCCATGCGTAAAGGTTAGCACTGTCAACCTGACAACATGTAGACTCACCGAGGAGAAGGACCTCTAGGCATGCCTGTGGGGAATTATCTTGACTAGGTTAATAATGTGGGTGGATCCATATTAATGGTGGGCAGGATGGTTCTCTGGGCTGGGGATCCTCCATTGTATAAAATGAAGGCCCGCTGAGTGGTAGGAGTCCGCTTTCTCCACTCTGCGTCTTGTCTATGATGAGACACCTCAAGCTTGTGAGTCAGAACGAATCCCTCCTCCCTTATGTTGCTTCTGTCGGGGTATTTACCACAGCAGCAGGAAAGTAACTAAGACACCATCTTTTGCTACATAGGCAGTTCAGGGTCAGCCTAGGCTACCTGAGATCCTGTCTCCACAGAAAGTGAAACCAAGAGCCAAGCAAAACAGACACAGGGAAGTGAGCACTTCCTCTGGGGAGGGAGGAAGGCTGCTGGGAGGCTGGCAAAGTTCCATCTCTTGACCTGGAAGCTTTCAAGGTAATTACAGGAGGATTTGCTTTATGAGAACTCATTATGCATGACATTTGTTTCATGTGGTTTTTCCCTTTGTTATTATAAGTTTTTCTGAAAAGGTGAAAAACAGCACATCTGCTCAAGTTACCTGCTCTTCTTTTTTCTTTTTTTTTTTTTAACCCGCTCTTCTTAAAGGCTTTGTATCTCCAAGCTGTTCACAGAGTCCAAGTTCTTTTTTCATTTGTTTGTTTTATGAGACAGGATTTTTCTGTGTAGCCCTGGCTGTCCTGGATCTCACTCTGTAGACCAGGCTGGCCTTGAACTCACAGAGATTCGCCTGCCTCTGCCTCTCAAGTGCTAGGATTAAAGGCGTGCGCCACCACCGCCCCACAGCTGGAGTTCTTATTCAAGACTGGTGAGGCTCTGTCTGACCCACTTTGCCATCATTAGGGAACCCTGTGTGAGGAGAGAAGAGAAAGGGAAAAATGAGAGGAGGGCAGGGGATGAAGATGAGCACGACACATTGTTATCTGTGTGAAATCCTCAAAGGATAAAAAATATTAAAATCAGGGGCTGGAGAGATGGCTCAGAGGTTAAGAGCACTGGCTGCTCTTCCAGAGGTCCCGAGTTCAATTCCCAGCAACCACATGGTGGCTCACAACCATCAGCAATGAGATCTGGTGCTCTCTTCTGGTGTGTAGGCACACATGCAGACTGAACACTGTGTACATAATAAATAAATAAATCTTAAAAAAAAAAACACTAAGGCCCAGTGGTGGTGGCACATGCCTTTAATCCCAGCACTCGGGAGGCAGAGGCAGGTGGATCTCTGTGAGTTTGAGGCCAGCCTGGTCTACAGAGTGAGTTCCAGGACAACCAGGGCTATACAGAGAAACCCTGTCTCAAAAAAAACCAAAAGGGGGAAAAAAATTAAAATCAAGGGGGGAAAAAAAACCAGGAAGGAGTAGACTGGACAAGGTTGGGTGCCTCTGGCAAAGACAGCAGGAGGCTTGTCTGTCCAGGAACCATCATCCTTTGGGCCAGAGATGTGAAAGGTGTTCTGCTGTGCAATCAGGAAGAGGACCCGGGACCCTGTCCAGAGCGCCAGAAGCTACCACGTGACCTCCCAGGATTCCAGTTGTCCCTCACCTTGTTGGACCCCTGGGTTCCATCTTTACTTTCTCTGTCCTTTCCCTGGTCTGTCTGTCTGTAATCTGTTTGTGTCTTCTACTTTATTGCACTGAGTATTCAATGATGTTCATAAGCTCGGGGTACATTAGTAGGTAAAAAGTCCCTCTAAATGAAGTTTAGAAAGAATGTTCTTTTTCTCATCTAAAGTAATTCTTACATAGCATACTTATAACTTTTGAAATCTAATATACTTCAGTAGGAAATTTTAAAAGCCAGATGTGGTGGGGCACATGTGTATTCCTAGGGCCGGGGAGACTGAAAAAGGATTGTCATAAGCCCGAGGCCTGCTAGATCTACACAGCACATTCCAGACAAGCCGGGGAGCACAACTATCTGGGGAAACTATCTCAAGAAACCAAAACAACAAAAGCTAAAAACCAAACACACAAAAAATTTAAATATATCTGGGTGTGGCAGGATATACCTGCAACGCTAACTTTCAAGAAACTGAGGCAGGAGGATTGCTGAAAGTCTGAGGCCAGCCGGGGCTCCATAGTGAACTCTTACCTCAATAAACCAAATTAAGTCAGGCGTAGGGTCGCACCCCTTATATTTGATTGCAACAACATCAGAACATACAAGATTTTTGTTTATTTGTTTTGATTTTTTGAGACAGAGTCTCTCTACACAAACCTGGCTGTGCCGGAATTCACTCTGTAGACCAGGGTGCCCTCAAACTCACAGAGATCCACCTGCCTCTGCCTCCTGAGTGCTGGGATTAAAAGTGTGTGCCACCATGCCTGGCAAGGGTTGTTTTCTTGTTTTGTTTTGTGTTTGTTTGTTTAATTTAAGGTTTGTTTATTTTTATTTTTTAATATTTATTTATTCTTATTTTATGTATATTGATATTCTGCCTGTGTGAGGGTGTCAGATCTTGGAGTTACAGACAGTTGTGAGCTGCCATGTGGGTGCTGGGGATTGAACCTGTGTCCTCTGGAAGAGCAGTCCGTGCTCTTAACCACTGAGCCATCTCTCCAGCCCCGAGTCTGTTTATTTTTTGATATTATTATTTGTGTTTGAGTATAGATATGTACCTTGTGCATGCAGGATCCCAGGGAGGTCAAGAGAGAAAGTATCCATGGATCTAGAGTTCCAGGCAGTTGTGAGCCAAGAGGTGGGTGCTGGGAATCAAACCAACCTGCAAATGCAGTATGCAATTTTAACACCAAGCCGTCCCTCCCATCCAGAGCATATAGTTTTACAATGAAATTTTTTTAAAAAAGAAGAACAAAGCTGGAGAAATTTTACTCCCTGATTCCAAACCTTGGTAAATGTTTCAGTGCTGCGGACAGCGGAGCATTAGTGTAAGGATACACATGTAAGTAATGGAGGAGGGGAGCTTCTATTTGTGGTCAATCAATTTTCTACAAAGGTCCTCGGCATTTCAACAGGAAAAGCAGTGTTTAAGAACACTTGTTCCTGGGTTAGGGATTTAGCTCAGTGGTAGAGCACTTGCCTAGCTAAGCGTAAGGCCCTGGGTTCGGTCCTCAGCTCCGGTAAAAAAAAAAAACAAAAAAACAAAAAAAAAAACACTTGTTCCTGCAGAGGACCCAGGTTCAGTTCCAGGGGATCCAACACACTCTTCTGGCCTCCATGGGTACAAAAGCATTACAAAACACATCTAAAAGGACCTCCTTCGCTCCAGAGTCATCAGGGAAATGCAAATTTAAAATCATACTGAGCATAGCTCCAGCACTTGAAGGAGGAGGCAGGAGAATCAGCAGGTTAAAGCCATCATTAGCTAGATAGCAAGCTGAAGGCTATAAAGAGGTGGGCTGTGTGGGAGATCCTTCCTCAAAAAATAAACAGCTAAAGGCTTTTCAAAAACTTCCTAGTGGGATCACAGCAGAGGTGAGTGAAATCCATTAAAGCTTATGGAGTGACTGTGACCGTGAGTGACAAGGGCCCAGGAGTGTAGTTTAGTGGTAAAACACATGCTCAACATACGCAAGGGCTCTAGATTCAATCCCTAGCCCCAAACCAAACAGCACAAAACCACAACAAGCCGGGCGTTGGTGGCGCACGCCTTTAATCCCAGCACTCGGGAGGCAGAGGCAGGCGGATCGCTGTGAGTTCGAGGCCAGCCTGGGCTACCAAGTGAGCTCCAGGAAAGGCGCAAAGCTACACAGAGAAACCCTGTCTCGAAAAACCAAAAAAAAAAAAAAACCACAACAAAACTCAACACTATTCAAAGCCAAACACTCATATGAAAAGGTTCTTACCAATCCCCAGGGACATCCAAATTCAATGTCAACATGACGCCCTCCAGTACCACTTGACTAGAAAGAACGAGAAATGTTAGAGAGGCCTGGTGGACTTGTTGGCTCTGTGTGTCAACTTGACACCAGCTGGAGTCATAAGAGAGGAAGGAGCCTCAGTTGAGGAAATGCCTCCATGAGATGCAGCTGTAAGGCATTTTCTCATTTAGTGATCAATGCAGGAGGGCCCAGCCCTTGGTGGGTGGTGCCATCCCTGGGCTGGTGGTCCCTGGGTTAGAGAAGAAAACAGGTTGAGCAAGTCAGAGGAACAAGCCTGTAAGCAGCACCCCGCCATGGCCTCTGCATCTGTTCTTGCTTCTGGGATCCTGCCCTGCTTGAGATCCTGTCCTGACCTCCTTCAGCAGGAAGCACAGGCCATGAAGGAATGCTGCTTATTGGCTTGCTCAGCCTGCTTTCTTATACAACTAAAGACCACCTGCCCGGGGATGGTGATCGCCCACAGTGACCTGGGCCCTCCCACGTTAGCCGCCAAGGAGAAAATGTCCCCATAGACTTGCCTACAGGCCAGTTTGATTGGACATTTTCTCAACTGAAGTCCCCTCTCCCCAGATGACCCAGGCTCACGTCAAGTTGACAAAACAAACAAAAAAACAAAAATCCCAACCAATATGATCACTTCCGCCAGGAGTTCAAGGGCAGCCTGGGCACCATAACAAGACGGTGTCTTTACGTTGTTTTTGTTTGTTTGTTTGTTTGTTTAATGTATGTATATGTTCATGTGTGCTACAGTGCACTTGTGGAGTATAGCGATTAGAGGACAACTTTGTGGAGGTGGTTCCCTCTGTCCATCCTTTTTGTTTTGTTTTCTTTGAGAAAGGGTCTCTCTCTGTAGCCCTGGCTGTCTTAGAACTTGCTAGGTAGACCAGGCTGGCCTTGAACTCACAGAGGTCCTCCTGCCTCTGCCTCCCAAGTACTGAGGTTAAAGGTGTGTGCTATCAAGCTTGCCTCCTCTCCATCCACCTTTATGTGGGTTCCCAGGATCACATTTAAGCCAATAGGCTTGCGTGGCAAGTACATTTACTCATGGAACCATCTTATGGGTGGGCCCCAAGACTGTGAGGAAGGAAGGAAGAAAAGAAGGAAGGGAGGGAGGGAGGGAGGGAGGGAGGAGAAAAAGGAAGAGACCTGGCATGGTAATACCCACCCAGAGTCCTAGCACTTGGGAGGCAGAGGCAGGAGAGACAAGAGTTCAAGGTCATCCTTGGTTATAAAGTGAGAACTTGCTTAAAAAAAAAAACCCAACAGGTACTGTTGGGGCTGGAGAAGTGGATCGGGTAAGAGTACTGGCTGCTCTTGCAGAGGCAAGTTCCCGGCACCCTCAAGTACAACCATGTGCGTCTACAACCACCTGGAACTCCACTTCCAGGGATCCAGTGCCCTCTGCTGGCCTCCATAAACACTGTACTCATGTGCACACACACACACAGACACACTCAGAGAAACACACACACATAATCAAAAATAATAAAAAGAAATCTTCCTTCCTTATGGAAGGCCTTCTAGCAACTCCTGGCAGGACAAGAAAACGTCCCCTCTTCTATGAACTATTTGGTAGGTGTCTTAGTTGCTTTTCAGTTCCGGAGGGGTAGGAGTCTGTGACTGTCATGGAGGGGAGTATGGCAGCAGGCAGGCAAACATGGAACTGTAGCAGCAGCTGAGAGCTCACATGTGACCTACAAACAGGAAGCAGAGAGAGCCACTGGGGGTGGCAGGAGACTTTTGAAACTTCTGGCCCACCCCCTGTGGCACATGACATACTTTCTCCAACAAGGCCATACTTCCTAATCCTTCCCAAACAGCCACCAACTGGGCACCAATTATTCAAATACGTGAAGCTTTGGGGGCCATTCGAGTTCAAACCGCCACAGTAGGCAAGTCTGCCCAGGACCTCTTCCATTCTCCTACAGTGAAGATTTGAGCTGCTGCCTTCAGGGGGCCTCAAGCAGCACATTTGGAGGTAGAGCTAGCTTTCCTTCAAGTGCTTGCTGGATTCAGATCAGAGTGTGGTGATGGAGGCAGGGCAGGGTGGATACAGAGTGTGGTGATGGAGGCAGGGCAGGGTGGATACAGAGTGTGGTGATGGAGGCAGGGTGGGTGCAGAGTGTGGTGATGGAGGCAGGGTGGGTGCAGAGTGTGGTGATGGAGGCAGGGTGGGTGCAGAGTGTGGTGATGGAGGCAGGGTGGGTGCAATGTTAGATGCTGCTTATTCTGTGTTTTAGACTTGACCTTGGACTGGACATATAGTTCAGCCGTCACGTACTTGCCTAACATGCCTGAGGCCCTGTGTTCTATTCCAACCCTGAGGGGATGGGGAGCAAAGACCTAAGCTGACTTCAGGGACTCAGCACCATAGTCCCAGCACTTAGGAGACAGAGATGTGTGAATTCAAGACCAACCTCGACTACATAGTGAGTTCCAAGCCTGCCTGGGCTACAGGAGACTTTGTCTCAAAAAACTAAAGAGAGAGAGAGAGAGAGAGAGAGAGAGAGAGAGAGAGAGAGAGAGAGAGAGAGAGAGAGACTCCTTGTCTCAAAACAAAGAAAATTAACATTTACTTGTCACGGATGTTTGCATTAATTTTGATTTGTTGGAGTATTGCAGTGAAATCTTGTTTTGATGTCTGAGCTGTTTTGCCGTGCACTTTAACCTAATTCTCCCCACTGTGTACTATGACAGCTTGGGTAGATTTTACTTAAGAGAAAAAAAAAAAAAAAACCTGTGGCTGGGCTGCAGAGATGGCTCAGAGGTTAAGAGCACTGACTGCTCTTCCAGAGGTCCTGAGTTCAATTCCCAGCAACCACATGGTGGCTCACAACCACTTGTAATGAGATCTGGTGCCCTCTTCTGGCCTTCAAGGACACATGCAGACAGAACACTGTATACTTAATAAATAAATAAATCTTTAAAAATAAAAACAAAAACTGTGGCTATAGAGATGGGTCTGTGAGTAAGAGGGCTTGCTGGGCAACAGGGTGGACCTGAGTTTGAATCCCCAGCATCTGAATTAAAAAAAAAAAAAGAAAAAGAAAAAAAGGTGGGTGTGGCAACTTGTGCTACGTGTGGGTCTGATTGCTGCAGCTTGCTGACCTACCAGCCTAGCTCCAGGCTCTGTGAGTGAATAAAGCAGAGAACGAGCGACAGAGTAGGGCACCAGCTGTCCTCCTCTGTCCTACACACGCACGCACGCACGCACACACGCGCACACACAGAGCATCCTGTTAATGTTTATTTATTTTTGGACAGGGTCTCCTTATGTACCCGACTGGTCATGGTATAAACCAACTGACCTTAAACAGCTGTGATCCTCCGTCTCCCAAGTGCTGGAATTTCATGCATGGGTCACCACACCCAGCTTTAATATGTGTTTTCAATTTAGCTTCTTTGGGCTGTTCATTGTTTCTGACGCTTTAGGAAGGATTAAAATAGTAGTAATTTAAAAAGATGTTGAGATCATCACCACCGGGGGGCGCCAAAGAACAGTTTATAAAAGTAGGCCTTCTTTAGCCAGTCCTCCAGCAAAGACTCGCCCCGCTTGGATTCCTTCGCTCCCGGATGAAAACTCATCCATTTTGTGATTCTCTGGCTTTCTAGATGCTCAGGCCCCAAATACACAGGTCACTGTAAGAATATGTTTCAGGAGTGGAAGTGTAACGGTGACTGAAGGCTTGTCTTGCATGCACGAGGCTCTCTAGATTTGATCCCTACATTGACTGAGCAAGCAAAAGAGATCAGCATGAAAACCAAAACCAAAAACCAAAACACCTTTCTCTGTATCTTTTCCAGAGTACCCAAAGAGAGCCGGGCAAAGGACTGGCGACAGAGTTCTACTCCCTCGAACCCAGGTTAAAAAGCCCCGTGTGGCTGTGGGAGGTGGGAGATGCTGGTTACAATGACAAATAAAAACAAAGACAAAATGAACTCCAACAGGTCAGATTTGTGAGTTGGCCTCATTTGTGGAATGCAAGATATGGGAAGTATCTTGTAGTTGGAGCAACCACTGAGATTTGCCCTGGCCCGTGGGGATTCCTCACCCCAAGTTCCCAATCTTTACTTTGTCCCTGCAAACTGGGACAGCTAGTCACCCTACTTGTTCGACCCTCCATTTTTTCTTATCTCTGAAATGGAGATAAGGCTGCAACTTGCCGTAAAATGGCATTGGGGGAATTGAGGGAGATGTTAGACTCATATACACTGAGTAAAATATAGATTTCAAGCTAGATGTGGCGGCCCAAAACTTTAATCCCAGCACTCAGGACGCAGGGGCAGGATCTCTATGAGTTTGAGCCTGGTCTGTATAGTGAATTCCAGGACAGCCAAGGCTACATAGTGAGACCCTGTCTCAAAACAAAAAGCAAGCAAACAAACAAAAAAAAACCAAAAAAACAAAACAAAAAAAAAATGACCCCACACACAAAAAAAAAAAACACAACTAGAGTCCTGGTGTTATCAAGTAATACTGTAGGACCCAAAACCATTTTTTAAAATTTACTTATTTATTACACATACAGTGTTCTGCCTGCATGAATGCCTGCAGGCCAGAAGAGGGCACCAGATCTCATTACAGGTAGTTGTGAGCTACCATGTGGTTGCTGGGAATTGAACTCAGGACCTCTGGAAGAACAGCCAGTGCTCTTAACCATTGAGCCATCTCTCTAGACCATAAAACCATTTTAAACAGAGGCTCAGTGTGTTGTTAATATTTGTTTGTTTTTATTATTTTTATTTTTTTAAATATGTGTAAATGTGTGGGTAGTTGTACCTGAGTGCAGTGCCTGTGGAGTCCAGAAGAGGGCATCAGATCCCCTGCATGGAAAGGCAGTGGCTGGCTGCCTGACAGTGAGGCTGAGACCCTAACTCAGATCCTCTACAAGGGCAGTGCAAGTTCTCCAGCCCTCGGTGTTTGTTTTGAGACAGGGTCTCATTATATAGTCCTGACTGGTCTGAAATTCACCATGTAGACCAGACTGGCCTCAAACTTGCAGCAATCCTCCAGCCTCAGCCTTCCAAGTGCTAAGACTATAGGTGTATACCACTATTCCCACAAGCCTCTGTGTTTTGAGTCACACTGCTTATGTATTCAATTCAGTTTAAAAATATTTGCTGAGAGCTGGGCGGTGGTGGTGCACGCCTTCAATCCCAGCACTCGGGAGGCAGAGCCAGGCGGATCTCTGTGAGTTCGAGGCCAGCCTGGACTACAGAGTGAGATCCAGGAAAGGCGCAAAGCTACACAGAGAAAGAAACCCTGCTGGGATTAAAGGCATGCGCCACCACTGCCCGGCTCCACTACCTACTTTTAAATATTGGATTCATTGTTGTCAACCACAGTTCCCCTACTGTGCTATTATGGGAACACTAAAATGTGACTGCCACTTCTCAAGGATGATTTTTAGGGGGCAGAACAAGAGAAAGTGCTTGTAGAATATTAGGGGAAAATATGTCTTGGAATGTAAGTCAGTAGTAGAGCATTTACTTGCCTAGCATGTTTGGGGTTGATCCCCAACAGTGAAAAACAAGACTAACAACAAGCCCTGCCCCCAATCTCATGCTAAGCATAGTTTACCATTAAGCTTATACCCTCAGCTTTCCAAATCCATTTCAGAGTCTTTCCAACACAACCAACAAACTATTGCTTTGGTGTGGTGGCTGGAATTATGCCCATAATCCCAGAACTCAGGAGGTGGGTGCAGGCTGATTGCCATCAGTTTAAGTCTAGCCTGGGCTACAAACTGACACCCTGTCTAATAAAACAAAAACACAACCAACAATAACAACACACTAAAAAAAGAGTCGAGGAACTACTGGGTAATGCTTATCTTGGTTTAGCGCCTGCTCTGAAGAGCATGCAGTCTCCCTCACCTCAGCACTCTTTACTTCTGACAACAGGACCTCAGACAAGCACTGGGGCCTTATCTCCCAAAGCAAACCTGATGTCTCCCTTGCTCAAACATGCCCTGTGTTTACAGAGTTCTCTGAGCTGACCCGCCACACCTCACTTCTGTCTGTCAAACAGACCTGCCTGTGGCTTTACTGGACCCCACCAGACTCCAGCTCTCTTGTCCAATGTCTTCACAGCGTGGTGGCTGTTCTTATCATCTGCAGATGCTGTTCATGGCTATGACAAAAATTACCTCTTTCTTTCTTCCTTTTTAGAAGTTTTTTTATTTAAGACAGGGTCTCATTATGCATGTAGCCCTGACTGGCCTGGAACTCACTATGCAGACCAAGCTCACCCTGAACCCCAAGAGAGCCTCCTGCCTCTGCCTTCTGAGTGCTAGGATTAAAGGCATACACTAGCATGCCTGGCCTATTTAATCTTTATTTCCTCTGTCTCTCTGTACACAGCCAATAAGTACTTGCTGCATCATTTCCAGGACTCTAATTTTAGGATCTGGACTCTGGTTTTGCTAGTGTTCAGCTTTGTGATATTGGGCAAGGTGCTTAGCCTCACTAAGCCTCAGTTTCCCCACGTGGAGCATGAGCAGCATAACAGCAGCAGGCTGCCACCAGCTAACCCTCACCATGCCCTTAAGATGCTCAGTTAGCACTGTGCTTGGCCTAGGAGCTGTACATGGTCAGAGAAAGAAAAGATCTGTACGTGGGGCAGAGAAAGAGCAGAGGGCTTCCTGGAGGAGGTGTGATGAGAGTTGGGATTCGAATAGAAAGTGAGGAGGGGACGTTCCAGGTCAGACGCCCCGCCTGAATGAGGAGTTAAGCAACAGCAAGGAACCGTGTGTACTGAGAACAGCTTAGTCACGACCCAGAGAATAATTCTGGAGAAATGACCCAGGGAAGAGAGACAGAGGAGAAAGGATAAATGGACGTGTTTTCTGGGCATGGGGGTTACAGGTTGCATGTGTGGGATCAATGTCTAGCAGTCTGCCAAAATGCTCTGTCATTGGGTTCGCCCTTCAGAAATCACAAGTGCTAGACCAGCGATGGGATGGCTGGATGGGAAACGCACGTTGTAGCAATGGATAAAGGTAGATAAAAAGTGACCAGCCATGGTGATGCGCACCTTTGATCCCAGCACTCAGGAGGCAGAGGCCGGTGGATCTCTATGAGGTTAAGGCCAGCCTGGTCTACAAAGCTAGTTACCGGCCAGCCAGGGCTAGACACCATCTTAGACAGAAAGATAGAAAAGTGAACAGAATAACACTTGGCTGCTGGTTATTAGCAGGGTTAAGGTCAAAGTCCTACATTTATATTGAAGCATCAATCACAGGGTCCATGAATGTAGGCCCACAATTGGATGGCTTGCCCTGCAGCAGGCGGCCAAGTTATGGGCTAGACTCCAGAACGGCCCCTGCCACACACACAAAGACTGGGTAAAAATACAAGAGAAAGCTAGGCGTGGTCTGTGTGCCTATAATCTCAGTACCTGAGATGTGATGGCAAGAGGGTCAGGGGTTCAAGGTCATCCTTGGTTACACAGTGAGTTTGAGGCTAGCCTGGGCTACACGAGACCCTGTCTCAGCCTCCTTCCCCACCTCAAAAAGAAGAGTAAGAAAGAGTGAATTCGACTAGTTTATGGAGGAAGAGCTGGGGAGGGTGGTGGTGGAAAGGACTGCCTATAAGGTTGGCTTGAGCCAAAGGACCAGTATAGTCACCCAGTTTGTTCACAAAAATGTGATGGTCTAATAGTTAGTAAGAGTTGAGACCAGTTGTCAAGGAAGGCCATGGCCTCACCATGCTCTGGCTGTCTGGTCACACCCAGGTATTTCACTCATTACAGTTGCCAACAGTAGAAGCCCAACTCTGGAGCGGAGGCAAAACCGGCCAGGCCCCTCTCACATCACCTTAGCCAGAGGAGCTTGGCTGACAAGGGTTTCCGGCTGCCCCCGGGTTCCCAAATGTTGCCCTCCGTTAAAGAGAGCTGCCTCAGGGACCATCACTCCCTCAAGGCCCACAGCCAGTGACTGAGAAGAAACGGAGATACAAAAAGTTCCCTGTGCTTCAGACTGCTGGAGCACTCCAGCTGCAGAGCAGGCCAAGACAAGCTCAAGCTAGGTCTTGCTGGGCTCTTTCCCTTTCCTGTGTTGCTCAACTTCCTCCCTTGCAAGCCTTTTGTCCTCCCTCAATAAATTCTGATTATTAGCTCTCTCTCACACAGGTATTCTTTCTCTCTTTCCTTCTTTCTGTTTCATGTAGCCCAGACTGGCCTCAAACTGTCCATGTAGTCAAGGACGACCCTAAACCTCTGATCCTCTGGCTTTCTACCTCTCAAGTGCTCAGATTAGAGGCATGTGACATGTACCTGATTTTAAGCAGTCCTGGAGATAGGATCGATCTCAACTCAACTACACCCCAGACCCTAAATGTTCTGTTTCTAATGACACAAGACGCCTAGGAATCAGACAGCCAATTAAGTAATTACATCTAGGTTCCCAGGGTCATTATCTGTTGTGACCTTCATTCCTAGCTCAATTGTTTACCCCCCCACCCCCACCCTGTGTGTGTGTGTGTGTGTGTGTGTGTGTGTGTGTGTGT
>CABHPP010098406.1:0-11729 GCA_902168425.1 Peromyscus attwateri | reverse complement strand
GGGGTGGCGGGGTGGCGGGGGGAGCCCATTTAAAACAACCTACCCCAAATCCTCCCTGTGATCTCAGTTTTGTTTTCAGAGACCCATAACAACTTGTTAAGATCTTGGGCTCCTGACAAGGCGTTCTGTTGAGCTTTGAGGCCCGACAGTCCTTTCTCCAGGGAGCCCTGGCCTGGGAGAGGTGAGGCAGGATTTTTATAGGTCTGGACCCTCTGGCTCCACCCGATCCTGTTTTCTCAATGGGAAGTGATTCTTCTGCCTCTGGCAGGTTATGGCAGAGGCTCGGGCCCCAGGAATGGTATTTCTGGTCAGTAACACTTTCCAGCTGTGGTGAGTGTTCATTTCCAACATCACACAGCAGAGTCCATTCCCCATTGCCTTGTGTTCTCGTGGAATTAACTTGGCCCGTTCTTCCTCATCTCCACAGATGGCCTCGCCTCCTCCCGGGTCCGCCTGTACTTCTTCGTCTCTAATGAAGGCAACCAGAACCTCTTTGTGGTGCAGGCCAGCCTATGGCTGTACCTCAAACTCCTCCCCTACGTCCTGGAGAAGGGCAGCCGGAGGAAGGTACGGGTCAAGGTGTACTTCCAGGAACAGGGTCACGGTGACAGGTGGAATGTGGTGGAGAAGAAGGTGGACCTGAGGCGGAGTGGCTGGCATACCTTCCCCATCACAGAGGCCATCCAGGCCTTATTTGAGCGAGGTGAGAGACGCCTTAACCTGGATGTACAGTGTGACAGCTGCCAGGAGCTGGCCGTGGTGCCCGTGTTTGTGGACCCCGGCGAGGAGTCACACAGGCCCTTTGTAGTGGTGCAGGCCCGCCTAGGGGATAGCAGACATCGGATCCGCAAACGGGGTCTAGAGTGTGATGGACGGACCAGCCTCTGTTGCAGGCAACAGTTCTTCATCGACTTTCGGCTCATCGGCTGGAACGACTGGATCATTGCACCCACTGGCTACTACGGAAACTACTGTGAGGGCAGCTGCCCGGCCTACCTGGCTGGGGTCCCCGGCTCAGCCTCCTCCTTCCACACTGCTGTGGTGAACCAGTACCGCATGCGTGGCCTGAACCCGGGGCCCGTGAACTCTTGCTGCATCCCCACCAAGCTGAGCTCCATGTCCATGCTCTACTTTGATGACGAGTACAACATTGTCAAGCGGGACGTGCCCAACATGATCGTGGAGGAGTGTGGCTGCGCCTGACAGCGGCGGCAGCGTGTGCGGAGCACAGGCCCAGCGGGGCTTGGAGGGAGCAGGAGAGCTGAGTGTGGTTGTTCCGTTGGGCTGTGGAGAGTGCCAGGGTGAGGCCTGAAATATTGTCCTCCTACTTCATAGAAAACCAGTCAGAACCAGAGGGAGAACCCTCCTGTGCCACGAGAGACTCCTTACCGCACGCACGCATAGACACACGTAGCCAGACTCACCCCGCCACCCACACAGCAGCCTCCAGGATACCAGCAAACGGATGCGGTGACAAATGGCAGCTTAGCTACCAATGCCTGTCAGTGGGAGAGAATGGGGTGAGCAGTTACCATTCCCACCAGCTGGCCGGGCACTCTGAATCGCGCCTTCTGAGCACACATAAAAGCACAAAGACAGGACACAGAGAGAGTGAGCCAGAGAGCCACCAAGAGGAAAAGCAGGCTGGGAGCAGAGGCGGGTGGGGGGCCATGTGCCCCTGGCTTGTCCCAGGCTCTTCACCGCAGCGCCTGGCGCTGTCCTGCCTGCTCACTCCCCGCCTGGCATCCTTCACGCTTTGAGGCCAGCGGAGCTGTGCCACCCTGTTCTTCGAGAGGGCGGATAGCCCAGAAGGGCCTCGCCTGTCACAGAGACCATGGAGCAGGGACAGTGACCCTTTGACTGTCTGTCGCTTGGATCCCTGGTGTGACTTATGTGTGTGTGTGTGTGTGTGTGTTTGTTTTCACGGGTTGGGGGGGGGGGGGGGAGAGGAGAAGGGTCTTATTTTTATGCTTTAATCTGGTCTCCAACAACTGACAGGTCATTTGTGCCAGTTGCAGAGTTGAAAAGAGCCTATGAGCGATGACCTTTGAAGTGGATTCTAAATGAGAAGGGAAAAAATGTTGCAATCAGTGAGTGCCCTTTGCTGGGGACATCCTCCTAGGGCTGCGGTGGGAGGGACAGGGATGGCCACTAGGCCAGGGGAAGAGCCCAGGGGAGGCAGTGGTAGAGTGGAGGTGTTCTGGTGAGTTGCTTCACTGGTCTTGGAGAGACGGGAAAAGCTCTCAGTTGCTTTGCAGAAGTTGTCCTCCCCGTGGGTGGGCCCTGGCTCCAGGCTTGTCCATGGACATGGCTCCTGCCCACTGCACTCGCCCACCTGCCTGCCCCACGAAGCAGTTGCGGTCCTGCGTGAACGCACAGCACAGTGGCACTCGCAGGCCTACGTGTGTCCAGAAGTGGCCCCGGGGCAAGAGCTGCCGTGGCTGCTGTCCTGGTGGATGTCCAAGTGCCACGTGAACTATGCAATTTAAAGGGTTGACCCACACTAGGCGAAACTGGACTCGTACGTCTCTTTTATATTTTTATACTTGAAATGAAATCCTTTGCTTCTTTTCTAAGCGAATGATCGCTTTCAATGTTTGCACTGATTTAGCTGCATGGTTAGTCAGAAACTGCCATTTGAAAAAAAGTTATTTTTATAGCAGCAGAAAAAAAATGAATACAGTTAAATGTATTATACATAATTTTGGAACCAAAGAGGCCAGCGGATCAGTTTTAATTTTTATTAGATGGTAAGGCCGTCTTCTATGAGGTAGATTTTCTAAACAACCCCTTGAGTGGCCTGCCAGAGTTTCAGGGTATAAATGAATTTTTTTTTTTTATTCAGTTGACGTGTCTCTTCTGTTCTTACACACCCGGAAAGTAGAATAAAAAAATGATGGTAGAATGCAGGTGTGTATCCGTAAGTTCTCCTCTCTAGTTTATTTAATGAAGCCCTCTTTAGTTTCTGTTTCATAATAACTTAAAACCAAACAACTTCCCCCAACGGACTGACTGTCTAAGTATTTTACGTTCATGTACAGTTTAAGAAAATAAAAGACGGAGTGTCATGGGCTTCCTGCCTTGTGTGATGTCTGGGGCAGTGGGCAGCTGGGAGGAAGGGATTGGTCCAGGTGTCCGGCTCCGATGCCAGCAGTCCCCACGGCGTGCTCTCGACACCCCCAGAGCCCTTGCCTGACACATATGTCACACAGAAGCTGGAAGAGGTGGTGGGACACCAGCCGGGAGGCAATTAGCAAATTACCGAATTACACATTTGTTTGCCATCCCCGTCCCCAGCTAGTTCTGTTCTGTCAAAGCTGGATCGCTTTGCTTTTCAAAAGGACTGTGGTACTTGATGCCAACCTTGGTGACCTGAGTTCGAGCCCAGAGTCCCACATAGTGGAAAGAGAGGTCTGGCTCCTCTGAATTGTCCTCTGGTCTCCCCGACACAGGCTGTACATAACACACATACAAATGAGGTGGGGGGCGGTAAATGAACAATTTGAAGGTGCCAGTTAAGGCTCCAGGCCACAAAGGGAGTGTGCAACCTGGAAGGTGAGTTCCTTCTCCAACATCCCGGGCCTCTGTGTTCACCTCCAGGTTCTGATGTAGGTGATTGGGAGGGAATAGGGTTCAGATCCTGTCATTAGAGGGTAAGCAGGTGGGGACTATGAGTATGCTAATCACCCTTTGCCATGGCAGTCTATTGAGTAGAAGGAGGTGGTGGCTGGCCTTAGTAATCACAGCAGCTCAGCCACCACCAGGTAGGACTTAGAGACCTGCTCAGTCCTGTCGTCTCACAGACCTTGCATGGCGCATCTTTGCTTCCCAAAGAGTGGGAGGTGAGCAGAGAGCCGAGATCCACTTTACCCAAGGTCACCCCACCAGGACAGGGTCCCTGGTCACGGGTGACCCACTTGCTGGTTTGTGGGGATTGGAGGCTTATAAATTGCCTTTATCTGAGCTCTGCAGGCCCTGTGGGCTTTTTATTTATTTATTTATTTATTTTTAAATGTTGTGTGTAAGCTCACTGATTTGGCTCGACTAGCAGCCGGCCAGCAAGTCCTGGAGAATTCCCCTGTCTGCAGTTCCCCAGCACTGGGTTGTAGGTACACGCCTGGCTTTTCCATGGGTTCCGGGGACCTGAACTCAGGGCCTCATGCTTATGTGACAAGCACATTACTGACGGAGTCATCGTCCTAGCTCTGCTCTGGGACGGTTTTTGCAGGTGGAAGAATAAAAGTGACCAGAGGGAGAAGTACATGGGATGAGTCTGGGGCTAGAGGGCCGACAGCCACTGAGCAGCTCTGCTCCCCGACCCTGCTCTGTGTCCCCACAGGCCCAGCCCACACGCTTACCATGGCTAGGAGGTACAGTGAGGCCAGGTGCCTCTGTGGGTCTGGGCTGGCTTAGCTTTTTTTTTTTTTCCTCTCTCTCATGTACCTCAGGTTTGACTCAAACTTATTATGTAGCCAAAGATGACCTGGAATCCCAGCTTCTTCTGCCTCCACCTCCCCAGTGCTAGGATTACAGGCGTATGTCATCTTGCATGGTTTATGGGGTTCTGGGAATCAAACCCGGGGCTTTGTGCATGTCAGGTGAGTACTCCGCTAACAGCTACAGCTTTTGCCCCATGACTTTCATCTCTCAGTCTACATCTTTCTTCTGCACCCCGATTCTCTCCCAGGAAGTCCTGGCCCAAGTGACCCAGGTTTCCTGCAGATGGCCTTGGAGCATCACACTGCCAGTCCCAGAAGCATTGTTCTTGAACCAGTGCCTCTGGCCTGTAAGAGATCCTGCCTTTCCCTGCGGTCTCCTGGCTTCTAGGCTCTTACCTCTCACATTCATCCCAGCCCTGTCTGGGACCAGTGGGACAGAGGCAGAAGGCGACTATCCCCAATCCTCCCAAGCGGTCCCTTCTATCCTCTGCAATGCCCTGTAGCCACCATGTGGAGTTCATTCTCAGCTGACCTTCAAAGATACCCGGATCTTCAGTGACTCCGGGGAGCTCAAGGCCATGAGTTAGAGGACTGTGGGGGAGGGGGAGACTGGCCCAACCCTACCTCCCCTCTCCCACACATCCCAGGCAGGCAGGCAGGCAGGCAGGGGAAGATCAATGTTAGAGGCCCCCAGGTTGTCCTTGGTTTGTGTTTTCTTCAAGGCCCTCTGGGCTGGCTGAGAATGGGAAATCGAGGGGCCCCGCAGCTCAGCTCATAGCCAGCACACAGCAGTGCTTTGCCCCTGTGACGGTATGGCACCTTTACAAGGGTTCCTACCACAGCTCCAGGGGAAGTCCTGGAAGAGGGACTTGGGCAGCTTTGGTCTGTGGCAAGGCTCCTGGAGCTCAGGCTAGCCCAGGCCATGCATACCAGGCTCTGTACTGGTCCCCGGTAGGAACATTGTTGGGGGTGTCCATGGACATGTGTGGGGCTTAGAGAATCGTGCCAATCTGAGGACACTTGACTGGAAACTGGATGGGGGTAGGGGAGAGTGAGAAGAGGGAGGGGAGGCCTAGGAGATCACAGACCACCAATCAGGATGCTGAAGACAGTATGCCTTTGCTATTTCTTTCTTTTTTTTTTTTTCTGAGAGGGCTTCATTTACCCATTCTGACCTCAAACTGGCTACATAGCTGAGGATGACCTTGAACTTACTCTCCTGTGTCTACTATCCTACTGCTGGGATTGCTGGCATGTGCCACCAGGCCTGGAGATCGAACCCAGGATGTCACTCTTGCTAAGCCTAGCCCTCACCACTGACTGAGCCACACCCGAGCCCCGCCATTTCCGCTGTCTTTCTCATACGGGTGGTACTTCTGGCCTTGCACCTGGAGCCACTGTTGACAGCTGGGAGCTCCAGTCACTCACCTGCCGCAGCTAGGCAGGCTGGGCTGGGTGGCCCAGGTAGGTGTCCTTAATGTGGCATCTTAGCCCCTGTGGCTTTTCTCAGACCAATTAGTGCCAGGGCATTATCTTGACATCTCTGAAAACCCAAAGACAGAACACTTTTAAAGTGGAGCTTTCATCTGGTTATTTATTCACTTAAGAAACATTTACAGAGTGCCAGCTTTCTGTGACAGCCATATATTATCTCAATTTAGTTCTCTCAACCTGGGTGTGGAAGACCACAGGTTGCCATTCATCCCATTATATAGATGGCAACACTGAGGCCAGAGCAAGGAGCAGAGCAACTTCACTCAAGGTAGCTTAGCTCCAAATAGAAGAGCAGGAACTTGCAGTCATTTCCAGAGTCTCTTATAGACACTGGGCTGTCCAAGAGGGCTAAGGGACCAGGCGGTTGTTCTGGGGCCTACCAGGAGAGGCTGGGGAGCAGTGTCTTCGGTGTTCTTATGAAGTAGCCCACTATGGCCTGGACCCCAGCCCAGGCAGTGGCTTAAACTGCACACTGAGCCATTTCTGTGCCCAGCAGTGGGAACAGCCATATGTGTACTAGCCCTGCTCCTTTCTGGGCTAGCTGGGAGATAAAAGGCTGCTGGGTGGGTGGGATGAGGGTAGGCAAGCTACAGACAGAGTGAGGCTGAGCAGGGAGGCCATTGCTAGCCTAGCCTCTGGCTCTGTGGTGGTGGAGGAGGTAGCCAGGACCACTCCAGCAGTAGTCAGTGAGAGCTTTGGCTAGACGTCCAGCAGGTTGGCCAGTGGACTCCAGTCTGCTCTGTCTTTTAGAGTCTTCATTAATGAAATGAGATGCTAAGAGTGCCTACTTCTGGGGGATGCCAGGGCAGGGTTCTGTGCAGGCTGGCACCATGGTGGAATTCCGAGGACGGCTTTCAGTTGGGTCCCTCCACGTGGTTCCTGGGGATTGAACTGGGTTGGCAGCAAGTACCTTCACCCACGGAGCCATCTCTCTGCCCCCCAGGTTTTTGTTTTGTTTTAAGATAGGGTTTCACGTGGCCTAGCCTGGCCTTGAACTCCCTGGGTAGTGGAGGATGACCTTGAACTCCTTATCCTGACTTGCCTCCACCTCCTGAATGCTGGACACTGCATTACTGGGATATGCCATGACATGAAGTTTATGTGATGCTGGGATTGGAACCGCAGACGCGCTAGGTGAGCCCTCTACCAACATCCCCAGTCCATATCTCCAAGCTTGATGCTGTGTGTCAGGAAGGGTGCCCCACCTTCCCTTGGGCACTACCTCTGAAGCACTCACCTTTTTCTGCATCTGTCCCGCACTTGCTGACTATCAGCAGGGAGCCTGGGTCCTGTCAGAGGAACATTTATTGGGTACTTCCCTCCCAACCTGATAATCTCCTCTATATTGGATACTCTGCCGCTCATTTATCTTTACAACCTGGTGAGGGGGAGGGTGGAGCCCATTTAACAGATGGGGAAGCTGAGGTTTTGGAGGTGGGCTATTCAAGAGGAGCCAGGGGCCCTTCCTCATGCTGTCCCCCTTCCATATTCCCTAGGGACCCAGGAGTCCTTGAGTTTTAGGAGCCTGGAGTTCTAGAGGCTGCGGTGCTCATCCTGGAGGGGCTCCTCAGAAGCCCCCGGCTGCCTTTCATTCCACCCACCCTGAGAGTCTGTGTAGCCCCAGGCTGCCCACCTGCAGCCCAACCTGAGGAGAAGGGCCCATCTGTGAGCAGGAACAGGCTCTCTCTTTGGCCATGGCAGGCTGGGGGTGGGTGGTGGGTCAGTCAGGGTTGAGGACCGTGGAGGGTCAGAGACTGAACTCACCGAGGGCACTTCCAACTGGGATTTTTCCCTTCTCTTTTCTCTTCCCTTCTTTTCTTTTTGAGATGGGCAAGGATGGCTCTGAACTTGTGATCCTCCTGCCTCCACCTCCCAAATGCTGGGACTCCGGGCAGGGGATTGCACCTGGTATACCTGTTTCATGCTGTGCTGTAGATGGAACACAGGGCTGTGTGCCTGCCAGGCAAAGCACACCACGGACTGAGCGACATCCCCACCCCCCAACTGGGATTTCAAAGAAAGCTTCCAGACTCCTCGGGCAAAGTTCCCACAGGGTAGTGAGGCCAAAAAACAGAGGGGCCAGAGAGGGGTGGCAGGAACCTTCCCCACCCTCTCTCTGTTCCCTGGGGTAGGGATGCAGGGTGGCCTTAGTTAGGTCCATGCAGGGGTTGCAAAATCAGGAAGCCCTGGGTCAGCTCACATAGGCCTTACAGTCCACTTTGCCAGGCAGGATGGTTCCTGCTCGGTCCTTTTGCCACCCGCCCATCCCCCACCTCTATTTCTTGCCTTGCCAGCTTCTGCCAGTGACATGGAGGGTGAGGGTGGGTCTCTGGGCCCAATCTAGCCCTTCTGTGGAATGAAGGACGGGGGTTAGTTTTTCCCCCACTCTGTTTACTGGAGGGCCTGTGGGTAGAGTAAAAACGGTCTTGTCTTGGGGAATCCAGTATCCCACGGGAAATAGAGAACTTTCTGGCCACCATATGTAGCTGTGTGTGACCCCAGGGGATATCTCTATGACTCAGGGGCCCTGGCCCTATGGAAACAATCCGGGGCCTCTCTGAGCCCTTGGGAATGGTTCTAGGGTTGTGGCCGCCAGAGCCGGTCCTTCCCTTAGAAGCCTGTAGGTAGAGGGGGTTACTGGGACAGCAACTCTGGGCCAGGGAGTCCTTGCCGCTGCTCTATGGGGCTGTCCACCTTCACGGTTGGGGGCAGGGCTTGCTGGCCTGTCCTTCGCAGACAGCCGGGCAACCCTCTGAGCACAGACAAGCCCATTCAGGCCTCACCTTGCTTGTTGCTGGCCTGAGGTCAGAAAAAGCTGTTCTTTGGGGTTGGGGTGGAGCTTCACTCTGAAACGTCACTCACTCAGCCAAGAACCAATGAGGTGAGCCATGCCCTCCCGGAAGCCCATGTCCCACCTCTGCAGGCCTGACAGTCACACACCGGACTAGGAGACTTTCTAAGCCTGGTTGGTTCTTGACGCACTCAAGTGAGTGACTGGCACTCCGGTAGCCCTGGCAGGAAGTCAGAGGTCTCCAGGGTTGCGCTCCTTACCCCCTAGAGCAGGCAGGCCCCCTGCCCGAGCTTCTGGTCCATTGGCATCTCACGGCCCTCCCCACTTGCGTGGCCTAGCTGATTAGGGTTCACCCTAGAGAGATTTGGATGGGAGCCAGATTCTTAGAGAACATGAAGCCCTCTCCTGGGCTCCTCTGCTTTCTCACTATCCTGAGAGGCCAAAGGCTTGATTTTAGGGGTTCTGGGAGTCCCTGTGACTCAAGGTTGCCCCCTCCTGCAGCTGGGACATAATAGGTACTCAAGACCCAATTCTGGGGTCTGGAGATCAGCTCAAGGATAAAGTGCTAACCTGGTCTGGCACGCACAGAACCTGAGTCTGATCCCTGCAGAGCATAAGCCAGGTGTGGTAGCACATACTTATAATCCCACCACTGGGGTGGGGGTGGGGCAGGAAAATCAGAAGTGTAAGGTCCTTGGCTGCATAGCCAGTTTGGAGGCCAGCCTGGGCTACACAAGACTATCTCAGAACACATCAAACCAAAGCAAACCACTCCTTGAGGCAGGATCTCAAATCTCTAGCCTTGGTTGGTTGGCCTGAAACTCACTGTGTATCTTGCCGGGTCTCAAACTCATGATGCTCCTGCCTCAGCCTTCTGAGTGCTGAGATTACAGTCCTGCACCACCATGTCCAGCTCAAAACTAACGCTACTACTAATCTCAGGGCTCTCTCTCTCTCTCTCTTTCTCTCTCTCTCTGTCTGTGTGTGTGTGTGTGTGTGTGTGTGTGTGTGTGTGTGTGTTGGAGCAACTGAGGCTAAGGGAGCCAGTAAGATCCGGCTCAGACAGACAGTAGTGCTCCTGACCACACCTTTGTTATTTTTCTTGCTTTTAAGAGCACCCTGTGCCCCACAGATGATTCATATAACAGCATACTCAAAGCCTGCAATTTGTCTCAGTGCTCAGCTTCACACATGAGCTTCTGCCGCCGCAGGCAAGTGCCAGGCCCATCCACACGGGTGTCACCTGGGGCCAGGGCACCAATAAATAAAGATCTGCACTAGATTCTTGGCTCCCCTCTGGCACCCAGGAGAAGGTGCCTCTTCCTGCTCTTGTATTCCACCCTAGGGAGAGTGTGGTTCGTCACCCGAGGGCGTGCTGTAAAAGCTCGGCTTTAATTAATCAATCACCAAGCGATGAATTGGTTAATGTGGGGCCCACTCCCCCGTGGATGACTGGCACAGTAATGAATGCCAATTATTTCAGCATTAATAATTAATCTCCAACCGTGCCTGGGAAGGAGTAGAAGGCACACAGGACTCAAATCAGCTCTGAGAGCCAGCCAGACACCCAGGCTGCTGCTCTCTTGTCTGAGGCTCTGAGCTCTGGGTCTTTGCTACCAAGGATGAGAAAGGTATCGAGACCAGGGGAACTAGGTGGGCCCCGGAATAGGAACAAAGCTAAGTGGCATGAGGGCTGGGGCTAGGCTTGCTTGCACACTGCTGAATTGAGTGCTGGGAGCAGCCATGTATGCAGTGAGTGCTTAATACTTGATGATTGTCATCCTTATCCCACCTACCCACCTAGACCCGTCACCCCAGAGTTTCTTTCTTTTTCTTTTTTGGTTTTTCGAGACAGGGTTTCTTTCTGTAGTTTTGGAGCCTGTCCTGTATCTCGCTCTGTACACCAGGCTGGCCTCGAACTCACAGAGATCTGCCTGGCTCTGCCTCCTGAGTGCTGGGATTAAAGGCGTGTGCCACCGCCGCCTGGCTCGCCCCATAGTTTCTTAACCTCAGGTAATTTCCTAGCCCATTTGGGAATCAGCTGGTTCGTGCATGCTCATTCATTTGTATCCCCATCTCCTGAGCATCACTTAATTTTTTTATTTTTATTTTTATTTATTTATTTATTTATTTTTTTTTTTTGGTTTTTTGAGACAGGGTTTCTCTGGGTGGCTTTGTGCCTTTCCTGGAACTCACTTGGTAGCCCAGGCTGGCCTCGAACTCACAGAGATCCACCTGGCTCTGCCTCCCGAGTGCTGGGATTAAAGGCGTGCGCCACCACCGCCCGGCTTTTTTTTAAATTATGTGTCTATGTTTACATGAGTGTGAGCGCCTTGGAGGAGGCCAGAGACTTTGGACCCCCCACTCCCCGCTCCCCTGGGAGCTGGAGTTATAGGCGGTTGTAAGCCGCCTTACGTGGGACCTGGGAACCAAACTCCGATCTTCGGAAAGAACAGGAAGTCCTTTCAACTGCTGCGCCACGGCTGCAGCTCGGAGAGCACCTCTTCTGTGCTCAGACCGCTCAGTCCCCACACAAAGGCAGACGACCCTGTTCCTTTGGGGACAGCTGCCCACACTGTGTCTGTGAGAGAAGGAGGGAGGACTTTAGACATTTGGGGTGGCTTCAAGTCACCTTCAGGTTCTAGCTGGAGCCCCAGGAGTGCATCCCTTGAGGGATTGATTGTTCTGTGGCCTTGGTGGCCCTTGGTGGTGACTCTAGGCACAGTGGAGGGACAGAACGCCTCTTCGGAGCCAGTCTGGAGGAGCCTCCGTCCACGAAAGCCAACAGTTTGTGCACCACGGGCAGAGAAGTGGCTGGCATGGCTAGCTGGGTGCGCTGTTTGTCAGGGGCTGCTCTGGGGGACACAGTCACAGACCAAATCTCCCACACTGTCATCCAGTGGTTGTGGGAGGCAGGCCTCTGAGGCTTAGTGGTTTGAGAGGTCCGGGAGAGGACGCTGTTGAGGTTTCAGGAAGGTCAAGAAGCTCCGTGTCATTCTCCAGAC
>CABHPP010098405.1:0-15675 GCA_902168425.1 Peromyscus attwateri | reverse complement strand
GTTTAATTCATATCCCTATGTAGTATGAGGGCATGGTCTAAGCATAAACAGCAATTCTGGCTGATTTTGGATGGGAATGAAATAACTCTATCTCTAAGGTCCCACCTGCAGAATAGAGTCTGATTTCTTAGGTTATTCCTATTTCCCAAAGACCAGAATCTTTTTAAATCAATCTTTTTAGACTTTCCAGTTTTACAATGGAAACCTCCTTGATGCTGGCCACGAGGGGTCAAAGCCACAGGGAATGCATGGAATCGTAAACTCTGTATTACTATCTAAAAAGAAAACTCTCATGTCCTTCATTTCTCCAATACAGCCAGACACTTAAAGTAGGCATCAGCAAGTAAAGGTCAAGATGAGATAAAGGCTGCTGGTCTGTAGTCACATTAGCTAATACCTTCCTCGTATCTGTCACCCTCAATCTCCAGTCCAGCCCTGAGAGCAGTGAGGCTTGGACGTGTACCTGTGTTCGTACCCATAGTGAAAAACACAAGATTCAGTAAGAGGTATAAGAGCAGGGAGTGCAAGAACCTGGGGACCAATGAAACCTTATTATTAATGGGCCCATAGTTCAGAGACATTCCATTTGAGAATAGCATCTGTGGCTTCCAACTTTCTTTATCTGGGTGTGGTGGGTCTGTGATGTAAGAGCACCTACATTCACCACCAGAGGAGTAGAGAGAATGACCTTGTAGGGTCCTTAACAGATTAGCTCCAATGTCCCTTTGGCTACTCACTTGACAGAGTGGATATCACTCTATTAAGCAAGGTGAAATTGGTGGTGGACTCAGAAGATGGCTGGGTATCTCAGATAATTCAGTAAATAGCCTGTGTGGAGAACTAGAAGGCCTTTAGTGACTTGATAAGGGAATGATTAAAGAGTTTTGTCAACTGCTTATCTCTCAACCTGGGAAGAAGGTGGGGAATTCTTCCAAATATAATCTCATGGGTAGTTAATCCCTCCCTATATGGGGAACAGAAAACTGAGGCACAGTAAAGGAGGAAGCCAATCTATCTTTTTCCGGACTCTAATGAGAATTTTGTTGGAGTTTCTTTTGATGCACTGTTCATTTTTTCTGCCATCTCAGAACTCTGAGGTCTAGATACACAGTGAAGTTTCTGCTCTATGTCTAAAGCCAAAGCTATTAATTAAGAGGTTTTGGGTTATGACAATCAGTATATTGTTGGACCATATTGCTAGAAGGAAGCAAAATTGGAGCATTCATCTTGGTTGAAGTCAGATTTTCCAACATTTGACAGGGTGTTCGTCTTTCAATTGGATCCCTTCCTGTGTAAGGACTCTCTGTTTTCCATTTACTTTAACACAATCCTGGTATATCGCTGAGATATGTCATGCTAGTGTGTCGAGTATAGCTATAACATACCTTGGTCTGAACAACTCAGAAAGTTTGGTGGTACCCAAGGGAATATCCTGGTGAAGGTTTGTTACCAAAATCCAGTCAGTTATTTCTGAGAAAATGAACTTTTTCTCTGGTACCTTTTATCAACACATAGGCGATGGACTAATGTCTTTCTGTATACGGCAAATATGTGTTGCTCTGACTGGTTGACAATTAAAGCCATTTGGCTTATGGCAAAGCAGCTTAGAGGCAGCAGGAAATTCAAAGAGAGAGACAGGAAGAAGCCAGGGAGAGATACCAGCAAGCCACTCAAGGAGCAACATTTATTGGGACGTGAGTAAAGCCACAGAATATGTGGTGATACATAGATTAATAGTTATGGGATAATTTAAGATATAAGAGCTAGCTAGCAAAAACCTGGAGCCATGGCCATGCAGTTATAATTAATATAAGCCTCTGTGTGTTTACTTGGGGGATGCAAGTGGGAGAGATTTGTCTCAACTGCCATCAGGCCAGGACATAGGAAATCTCGTGACTACATATAGTTTTGTACTGAGCATTTTTCTTTACCCTGCAGTCTCAGGTAGCACTGGTTTGTGGTATGTGTCATCAGAACATCAATAAGTCTTAGTGTCATCTGTCAGACAGTGAGTTAAATATGCCCATGGAGGACAGCAATTTCTAGGAGAAGCCACATAGCCCCTAGGAGGGCCAAGATTTTTAATGTCCTTTTTTCCAGCAGTGAGGAACCATCTTTCTCTATAGATCACACAGTTGACATATGCAGTTGTACAATCATATCAACTGATGGTCCATGTATATAGCAGTGGAGTTTTCTTTTCCCCATATGAGATACTGGGCTAGATCAATCAGTTCTTCTACCTGGGATGAGGTTCTGGGTTTAGGCACAAATAATTTTATTAAAAGTAAGTATTGCATCTCCCACATTCCTGGTTTCATCTTTCATCTGGTGACAGTCTTATCTGAGCACCTGTAGGTCATCACAAGGCAAGAGGGATTGCTGGATTGATGACAAACTGAACTCAAGTTGGGGCCAGGAGTAGAGTCTTGTACTGTGTCAAATAGTCACTAAACAACTGATGATTTTTTTCCTCAGTAGAAGACCTCATTTTTCCTAGTTACTATGAGTATCAGATCTTAACACATTTAACTCAGTTGCATTCTTTTATTAAGCTGGCAGTACACTCCACACATATTTGACAGATAGGCCATCCTATGCCAAAAGGTCCAATCATTTGGACTGATGTATCAATGGTAATTTCCATGGTCCCAATATTTGGGTTAAACCCTCTTTGTCCTTGGCAATGAAAAGGTTTTGAGGCATCTGGAAGTTCTAAGGCTGGAATCAAATTCAGAGTTTTTTTTTTTTCTTCGAGACAGGGATTCCCTGTGTAGCTTTGTGCCTTTCCTGGAACTCGATTTGGAGACCAGGCTGGCCTCGAACTCATAGAGATCCGCCTGGCTCTGCCTCCTGAGTGCTGGGATTAAAGGCATTCGCCACCTTTTTTAAAGCCTTGAATGTCTTTCATTTAGTCTCAGTCAAGATTAGGGGCTTAGTTCTCCTACTTTGTGCTTATGTATAGAGGCATTGTAGTTTTCACAAACACTGAAATACCCAGCTGCACCCAGGAATTCTGGAATCTTTCACTTAGTATTTGTAGTTGAAATCTGCAGTTCTATGTGGTCTGTAATTTCCTCAGGTATGTTTTTATTCAATCTCTGCAGGTATAATTTTAAAATACACCAGTTGGTTCTGGCCCTAGTATTTGCCACTGAGGAGATCAACAGGAACCCTCATCTTTTACCAAACATATCTCTGGGATTTGACTTCTATAATGTCCCATACAGTGAGAAAAATATTCTTATGAATGCTCTTATTTGGCTCACAGGCCTGAGTAATCTGCAAAGTCTTCACTGTAATTATAACTGTGAAAAGGAGAGAAAGTCAACTGCTGCAATAACAGGACCATCATGGGCAAAATCTGCCCATATTGGGACACTGCTTCAGCTCTACAAATTTCCACAGGTAAGGAGTTGTATGGGATGAAAATGCAGATCTCCTTTGCTGACTATTCAGGTGTGTCCATAGGTAAAAAGGTATATTTTGATTAGTTAGATATCAATGACAATTTTCCAGAAAATTGGAGATGGACCTCTATTTCAGTCACTGGAAAAAGAAAGGGTAGGTTGAAGTAGACTAGGAGGATTAATAAAAACAGAAAATTTGCCAGTAATTTTCTGAAAATTTCTTCACCAAAATTTGCCTTTAAAATCAGGGTGAATCCATCATTGTGCTAACCATTTCCATCTGTTTCTGCAGAACAAGGATTGTGCATAATGCCATTGTTCTTTCTCTTGTTTCCAATTTTTTTTCTCTTCAGCTCACTGTTGGTCCTTTTGAGCCTATCTTCAGTGACCGAGGTCAGTTTACTTCTCTCTACCAGATGGCCCCCCAAGGCTCAACTCTGTCTCTTGCCATGGTCTCATTGATGCTTCATTTTGGCTGGACTTGGGTTGGTCTGCTTATCCCAGATGATCACAGAGGGACTCAGTTTCTAGCAGATATCAGAGAAAATATGGAGAAAAATCAAGTCTGCATAGCTTTTGTTGAAATGATCCAAAGCACTTGGAATTCATTTTCATACAAATACTGGAAAAGTTTTGGCATCATCCAGGAAACATTGGCCAATATTATCATCATTTATGGTGACAATGATTCACTACAAGGTTTATTGAGCAATCTAGGGCAACAGATTATGATGACAAAAGTCTGGGTCATGACCTCTGAGTGGGATGTTACTAATATAGCTGATTATTTCTTGCTGGATTCATTCCATGGAAGTCTCATTTTTTCACAACACCATGAGCAGGTGGCTGAATTTAAAAATTTTATCCAAACAGTTAATCCTTATAAATACCCAGAAGACAATTACCTTCCAAAATTGTGGTTTTTGTTCTTCAAGTGCTCATTTTCAGAGCTGGATTGTCAGCTTTTGGAAAACTGCCAACCCAATGCTTCCTTGGAATTACTGCCTAGACATATGTTTGACATGGTAATGAATGAAGACAGCTACAATACATACAAGGCTGTTTATACTGTGGCCCACAGTCTCCATGAGATGAGTCTTCAGCAAGTACAAATGCAACCATTTGGAAATGGGCAACCATTTGGAAATGGGAAAAGAATGGTGTTCTTCCCCTGGCAGGTAATATTCCTTCCATTGTATTAGAGCATCAACGATGTGAAATTTGAGAGTCTTCAGAGGCACCAAACTAGGTATTACATATTTCAGTATTTTACATATAGTATATGTATATATACATACATAAATGCATGTGTGTGTGTGTGTGTGTGTGTGTGTGTGTGTGTGTGTGTGTGTATCCATCCACAGGAGATTCTTCATGTGTATCCTATCTTCCAAGTCAGTGCAGATCTTTGTGTTCATGTTGCTGAGGAATAAGATGCTAGTGGCAAGGAGGAAATGTTTTTAATGAATATAAAAATTATGTCACAAATAGCTGCACATTTTTTCATTGTAATGATTACACCAGAAACCTAAGAATTTTCTCAGTGAAACAATGGAAGCTCATTATCCCATGTTATTAGTACATAAATGATTTCTTTTAACTAGTATGTAGTCATAAGAAACCACATTTTACTCAATGAACTTTGGGATGAACCCTGTGTGTAAATGGATATAGCTTTCTTTTAAGGAAATTGAGATTTGTTTCAATCAATACATACCTATTACATTCCTAAGATTGTATAGAAGATGTTCTTGATGCTGACTGTTCCTCAGATGTAGAATTGTATCCCATTAACTTAGGTCACCATTGCTGACCTTCAATGATACCTACATTATTATCATGTCCTACACCACAGATAATGAACATTGAGAGTTATTCTGTAATCCATTGTTGCTCAAACTCCCAGACCTACGTTAAAACATATTCTTGCATCACTTTCAGCTTCATCCTTTCTTGAGGAACATCCATGTGGGAGCCAACATGGCTCTAGAATGGAAACAGAAGTTACATGATGATAAGTATGATATTCTCAACTTTTGGAATTTTCCAAAGGGTCTTGGACTAAAAGTGAAAGTAGGAAATTTTTTGCCCAATGCTCCCCAGAGTCAACAGTTGACTTTATCTGAGAAGATGATACAATGGCCAGAAAGATATTCAGAGGTGGGTTACATATTATCTCAATGCATTAAACTTATCAAAACAATACAAATATATGCCCCAGTATAACAACTTTTACTTTTGATATTAAATCCCAGTACTATAAATTTCCCAGTAGACAAAGACAAAAAATTACTAGAAGACAGAACTTTATCATTCCCAGATTCTTAAAAAAGGACATTATTAAGCTTTAAATGTCTGCTAATATTCAGTGGTGCATGGGTTAAATTTTGTCAATTTGACACAAATTAAGTACACCTGAGAAGTGGTATATGCAATCCTCATAATGTCTCACAGGACACTCTGATGTAGAAAATCTCTACATTCACAACAGAAAACTGAATAAATTATATTTTCTTGCTATTATCAAACACCATCACCAGAAGTGATTTTGGAAAAAAGAGTTTATCTGACTTATGGTTCTGGAGTTTCCAGTGTCCTTTAAACTCAGGAGGCATGCCAGTGTGTGTCATCCGTGGAGAGATGGGCATGAACCTGAAACAAAATGTCTCAGTCCACACACTGGAAGCATCTAGTGAATACTGGAATTAGGTGAGGGTCATAAATTTTCAAAATCCCCCAAAACTGAAATAACTCTGTCAATAAGTGTGCAACTCTTAAAGTTGCGATATCTTTCAAGATAGCATCACCATTGAGGAAATATATAGTCACATATCTGTGTTTATAATTGCCACTTTGCAATCAAACCAATACACAATGTCTCTATTAGAATTCCTTCACTATATCTAAAATTTGAGTAGTTCATCTTGATTCCATGTTTAAAGTGACAGAAGATAAACAGTTATCATTTCTTTTATCCACCCCTTGAATTGAAATACTATAGCATGCATGTGTGTACATTATCTCTTGTTCTGCTACTGAAGATACATACATACCTAATGTAACTTAAGCAAGTGTTTCTTTTGGATGACAGTGAGACCCTTCAGCCCATATCTGGAAATTCATTGCTCTTGGAGCATGAGGTTCCTGATGATATCATATTCTCTGTCAACAGAAAAAAGTAAATAACACGAATCACCTTTTTCTCATTCTCAATTCTGAGACAACGGCCTATAGAATGGTGATGCTCATTCTTAGAGTGAACCCTTTAAATTTTTCTTTAAAAACACTCACAGGGATGCCCAACAATTGGTTTACATGCTGATTATAAGTCCTATCAAGTTGACGAGCAAGATTTACAATCATGATGGAAATAAAAGTTTCTCAACACATTAAAAAGCAAGCACAGAGACAAGATCCATCTGCAGGGACTACTTGACATTCTAGGTCATGTCTTCTATGACCTCCCTGCATCAAACTTGTCCCTACCTCATTATGATCCAAACTGTCTAATACTGTGATCATCCTCAGAACAACTCTGTATAGATCACAGATGCTCAAAGTCCTTTTCTACTTTTACAGGAATAAAACTTGCAAATTAATTATGTGTTATTAAAAATATTATTGAGACTTCCAATAAACAATGAGAATTTGTTAACTTTGCTCCAATTTTTCTCAGATTCCTAAGTCTGTGTGCAGTGAGAGCTGTGGTCCTGGATTCAGAAAAATTTCCCTAGAGGGCAAGGCTGTTTGCTGCTATGATTGCACTCCTTGTGCAGACAATGAGATTTCCAATGAGACAGGTAAGAATAAATCTTACAGAAATGGTTCCACATTTCTACAGGATTCTGCATTATCTTAAAAACTGAAAAATATCCAGAGAGAAATCAGAAAAAAATTATTCCTTCTCTTATGTAGGATATGAAATGTGCATCGCCATGTTTTGAAATAGTGAAGAGTAGGTACTGAAATTTATAATTGATATACATTAGTGATCAACTTCAGCTATTGTTTCCTGCAGGAAACCCCTTTTCTCTGTACTAATCAATATGCTTTATTTCCCCCACATAATTTAACACATAGTAATAAAGTGCCCAAATTGGATGTTTTCCTAACTGTATTTCAATAATGATTAGAACTTACCTAAATGTAGGATAGGTTATTTTAATAATGATTCTTACCAGCAAAAACAGAAAATTAGCAATTTATGTTTAATATCCCAACTATATAATTATTGACTGTACAGCATAACTAAAATTTCAAATTTCCTTAATGAATAGGATTATGTCCAATTTTATGCTCCAATTCTAAGAAACAGTTTATAAAACAATATCCTCAAAGCAGTTCCACGGTCTGTTACTGAGAGTTGTACCAAGACCTAAGAGCTGCAATGGAATATAGAATCTCCATTTAGAACAATAGGTTTTTGAACATATTCACAGCATATTTCATTGGGAATAAAAAAATCTCTAAAAGCTAGTATTTCCATATCAAATACTTATTTGTGACCAGGTTTATATCAATTTTGAAATGTTTTCTATTCTTTGAGAATTTCATAACTATGTATTTTGGTCATATTCATACCCTCCCAAATCTTCCACTTTCCTACCTAACTTCTTTTCTCTCTTGTTAAAAAAATTAAGAAAAACTCATCGAATTCAATTTCTGCTACCCAAATCCTCTTTGGAGTGGAGTCCCTGATGGACAATGGACTAATTCCTACTGCCACATTCTTAAATTTTGAAGTGTCTTCCCCTTATAGCAGCTAGGAGTTCAAATAGCTTCTCAGTTAAGTGTAGTACTTTATGTAAACTCTCCATACATAATGATATTTGGTCTGCCCTGAGCTTTCACATGTTATATGCATGGTATCAAACCTCGAATTTATATATTCAACTGCCCAGCTGTGTCTGGTAGTTTCTAGTCTATTGAAGTAGTTCATGACCTCTGACTTTTACATTCTTTCTGCAACTTCTTTCATGGATTTCTCATATTGAGATGTAAAAGACTGTGCCCTCAAGCTGTTATTCAAAAGAAATGCACTTTTAGTGAATATGCATGCACATATTCATACACACACACACACACACACACACACACACGCACTCACGCAGGCACACACACACACACACAGTAGTTTTTATTACATGTATCATGTGCCTTCAGTAAGTAATGGAGTTATACATGTGAGTCATCAATTACAACTTAGAAAACTAAAACAAAACGAAGACCTCCACATAAAAGAGAAGGAAATAACAGAGCCTGAGGTTATACCTTGAAATTAGGTCCTAAGAACAGATATAACAATGTGTCACAATACATGAAGGAAATATTATTTACAAGGTATATAGAAATAAGTTTGATTCTACTAAAGTGAATTCAATAATATGTTAATAAAATTTGTCAACAAAATAAAATTGAAAATCTGGTGATGAGTTTCTTTTTAAAATCATACAAAAAATGATAGTGGAGATCTGATGGGCATAAATCACTATTCTTGTACTTCAAATACAAGATCATGAATTTTATGAATTTTGAAGAGCAGAATATTATAACACTGTTTTCTTTCATACCCCAAACCTGTCTCAATAATTCTGACCTTTCCCCAATTGGAATGACGACTATTCACTAGTGCACTAGTCAAGCCTGTAACAATGTAGTAATGCCTATTCACTAAAGCTTCCACAGAGAAGAGTCAATATTAGAAAACAGGAAGCATTTTATAATGATAAGAAAATTGGGACCCTATGTTTAAGAAGAGTATTTTATGAAAATAATTTCAAGAGTATGCTCCCTCTTTTGCACTATTCAAATTGATAACGTGGTATGACTTATGATGTGGTTTCAGAAATAAAGTAGGTTTATGTATTGTAACTCAGTATTCTAATAACTTCCAAAAGAGATACACCAATAGCACAAGAGGCTTGAAGGTATATAAGAGAGAAAAGTGTAAGGTGTATTTAAATTCTATCACTATAAAGAAGATGGGTTGTATGAGAAGCTACTAGTAATTGATAACTACTACCAAAAGAGGAACATCACTTTCACTTTAAGGTTGTGGACTCTGAAATGTTGCCCATATTCCAGGAGTTGCCCCCATAATATGTAAATACTAGCATCATTGAATAGACTCAGTGAGAATTAAAATGTAAACAGAAGAGATAAGAGAGCACATTAAGTTGGGAATTAAAATTGGGAGAAGTTGAAGAATGGAGCAAGAGGAAAGAGGGCTGAGATGGATCAACACACTTTATAAGTTCCCAAAATTAATAACTGAAATATCAGATACGGAAGTTGGGTGGTATAAATATGAAAGTGTTCACTACAGAGTGTGTTTCTTTGTCCCTGAGAAAAAAGGAAAGTGATGTAGATAGCAGTTCTGTCAAAAAGTAGAGAAAAAGGGCTTAGAATAAAAGGGATAACTTCAGCTTGGATTAAATCTTACCTTCATTTCTGATCAGGTATGGATCAGTGCATGAAGTGTCCAGAGAGTCATTATGCAGAGACAGAGAAGAAACACTGCCTCCAGAAAGCTGTGAGTTTTCTTAACCATGAGGACCCCTTGGGGATGTCTCTCACAACCATAGCTCTGTGCTTCTCTGTACTCACAACTGTGGTTCTTGGAGTCTTTGTGAAGAACAGACACACTCCAATTGTCAAAGCTAATAATAGGACCCTTAGTTACACATTGCTTATCACACTCACTGTCTGTTTCCTATGTTCCTTGCTCTTCATTGGCCATCCCAACACCACAACCTGTATCCTGCAGCAGATCATATTTGGAGGTGCTTTCACTGTGGCTCTTGCCACTGTGTTGGCCAAAGCTATCACTGTGGTTATTGCCTTCAAGGTTACTTTTCCAGGGAGAGTGGTGAGGTGGTTAATAATATCAAAGGCTCCGAACTTAATCATCCCCATATGTACTCTGATCCACCTTGTCTTCTGTGGAATCTGGCTAGGAACTTCCCCTCCCTTCCTTGACCAAGATGTTCATACTGAACATGGACATATCATCCTTGTGTGTAACAAGGGCTCAGATTTTGCCTTCCATGGTATACTGGGATATCTCTGCTCATTGGCACTTGGGAGTTTTACTATGGCTTTCATGTCACGGAATCTTCCAGACACATTCAATGAAGCTAAGTTCCTATCATTCAGCATGTTGGTGTTCTTCTGTGTCTGGGTCACATTCCTCCCTGTCTACCACAGCACCAAGGGGAAAGTCATGGTGGCTATGGAAGTCTTCTCTATCTTGGCTTCTAGTGCAGCCGTCCTTGGCTTCATTTTTGTCCCTAAGTGTTATATTATCTTAATAAGGCCAGATAAGAACTCAGTTCATCACATCAGGAAAAGGCCACATTCTAGAAGGAATAACACTCTCAAAACCTAGTTCAAAACTCACCATAGTTCTCATATTAAGACATGAATTTCGCCGGGCGGTGGTGGCGCACTTGGGAGGGAGAGGCAGGCGAATCTTTGTGAGTTCGAGGCCAGCCTAGTCTACAGAGTGAGATCCAGGAAAGGCGCAAAGCTACACAGAGAAACCCGGTCTCGAAAAACCTAAAAAAAAAAAAAGACATGAATTTCAAAGATAAGGTACAGTTGATCTATACTGCAAATATGTGTTATGCAATTAGAGTATGGGTTTGATTCTTTGTGCTTTTATATGGTCAACTGCTTACAGGAAATTTTCTGTCTACAGTCATCTAATTGTACTAGAGCTTTCTTATACTAGAGCTATTGGAGTTATCCACACTGGAAATCCAGGTTTTATTTCCTAACAGCAGGACTTCAGTTTGTATCTGGGCTTCTCTGAAAACTTCTGTGAATATCATATTTTGAATGCATGGAGATCTACCTGCATCTGCCTCTGTTCTTCTGTGATGGACAGCTTCACACCGCCTCTTCTAGGCTTAAAGAATGCCAGTCCCACCGCCCCACCATATTCTTCTATAATATAGACTGTTAAGAATTATGTTATTCATTTAAATTCCTTGAAATCATCAAGTATATTCTCTTTTCCAAATGTACTCATCACATGTTGTTTTAAATTTTGAAAGCGTTTCCTAGTAAAATTTTATCTTATCTTTCAATAGCTTTGGTAAAATATATAGATCAAAATTTTATTTTATATTCAACTTTTAAAATACCAGATTTATACAAGAACATCCATCTCTTTCCTACAGTCTCAAGGCCCTTCACTAAATTATCATGTTTTCATACAAGTTTATGTAATTATACTGAAGAATATGGGATTTTCAAAATGTAAATGTAATCTTTTATGAACATAAGATTTCATCAGTCTTTGAATAATATGTTGCATGCCAAATTATAATGTAGACTTACTACAAACTATATTTTATTACCCAATGTGAAATGTCATTCAATCAGAAGAAGTAACTAGGTCTAACTACATGGATCCCTTATTTGCCCTCATATGACATATATCACATTTCCACCTGTTTTAAGTCTAGCTGATTACCCACCAGTTCCCTTTTAATCTGGGCATTTACACATCATTTTTCTGAATGCTTCTTCCAATTAACTGCTTTTCCTTGAATTAGTATATACTCTTCATTTAAAATCATGAGTAGGTTACAATGTGCCACTTTATTATTACATATTTCTCCAGAATTCATCACCATTTCATACAAATACATACAATAAATGAAGTAAAGTATTTTCTATTTCCACATCATTAAATAAAAGCAAAACTGTAAAAAATTGTTAGAGTTGTGCTAGTGTGAGTTTTGTCCTAGCTGTGGTGACGCTTTTGCTTTTATGACTATCTACTAGGCTAGCTGTAATTCTTAGCTGTAATTGAACATAATTACTGCTTGTCAAGAGCAAAATCAACCCTAGTTATGGAAACCTAAGCAAAATCCAAGAACTAGTGAAGTCTTGGATCTCAGAGGAGAAGCTACAACTGCCACTTTACTAAAATAGCATAGTCCCTAAACATTCTAAATATTTGTTCTCATACATACAATTAAGTCTATTCTTCAGATCTCTTTAATGATATGTCATACTGAAACAGATGCATACAATTATACAAGGCCACAAGCAATCAAACTGAATCATTGTGGATCCCAGTTCAAATTGATACATTTACAGTAAATACTCCCCTAAGGTTCAGGTTTCATTGATGAAGATGGGACAGCAAGAATCTAAGTGCCTGAGGACCTGCGAGTTTGCTGTGAAATTATGTCTCTTAAGAATGTTATACATTATCCATAAAGACACATAAGGTGTCATCAACATGACTTCATAAATATGAGCTGAACTAGGAACACAACAATAGGCATGCAGATGTGAATGGCAAACCTCATTAGACCTCAACCATACAAGGATTACAGGGAACAAAGTTAAGCTGACAGAGGAAGAAAAAGTCTGCCACGAGGAAGAGCACACTAAGTGATTTGTAAGACAAAATGGTATTCATATACAATTTAGGACTGTATATTTATATGTATTTGTATACATGAGTCCTATAGTACATAATTTATACATTATAATTGAAATTATATGTGTAGGTTGTATATTCTATAAGGCATATATTACATATAGGAATTATACATACATTTATATTCCTAATATGTACACACAGATATTTGAATGTGTATATGTAATACTTAAAAATAGAGTCCATGAGTTTGTAATAGAGAAAGAATAGGTATTCAGCATCATTTAGTTAGAGAGAAGTGAAGGGAAAAATGATGTAATTTCACTATAATATGAAAAATGAGAATGCAATTAATTAATTGGCATTTAAAGTTGATTTATATCTTCTATGTTTTTAATGTTGTTCTTTAGCTTTCCTTACCAAATGTACCAGACCTAGCTGTCCTCCCATGGGAGGACTTACATTGTTGGAGAAGAGGATGAACTTACCCTGTTGTAGGTGGGTTGAGGAGGGGGAAGGCGGGGGCCGAGCAGAAGGAGGGAAGAGAGGGGGGTCTGTGGTTGGTATGTAAAATGAAAAAAAAAAGAGAGAGAGTACACCAAATATGTTAGCCAAGGGAACATGTGTTAAGGTTAGCCCCCTCCAAAGAATAAAGATGCTTGAGCAAAGGTGAATCTGGACAATAAAATCAATAGAGAGTAAAAAAAAAAAGGTTGTCCTCTAATAAAAACAATGGAATAAATTAATTTATACTTGAATGACAATGAATGCATGGAGATAACTCTTCTTACTCTCAGCTTTAATTTAATAGTAAAAAAAATAAGACTAAAATTTCTCACAGTATAGACATTTTTTGTTTTAGAAACATGTTGAAAATAAAGATTTATTCATTTTAACTATGGGACAGGAGAGCCTAATATTCTACTAACATCCCGTACTGACTAACAGATTGAGTAAAAAACAAGGTGCATTTTTCTGATGCTTCCAAGATACACACTTCATAATCAAGGTCAGTCATTGCATACTTTAAAAAGATTATAATTATTACAAGGAAATGAATCTAAGATGAAAGCAGGCATAGCTATTTTTATATTAGATGATAAAGTAAATTTCAAACCCAAACTAAACAGAATAGGTTGAGAAGGATATTACATAATAATCAAAGGGAAAATATAGTGAAAACATACAACAATTCTAAGCATTGTATCAAATGCCAGGCACAAAAGTTTTTAAAAGGAACAGTACTGCTGCTAAAATCACATACTGATCGGAACACAGTGATACTAGGTGACTTCAATACCCTAATCACACAAATAGGTTGGTCTTCCAGACATAATCTAAACAAAGAAACACTGGAGTTAGACAACATCATGAATCAAATAGACATGACAAACATCTATGGAATATAACAACCAAACACTAAAGAATATTCCTTTTTCCAAGAATTCACAAAGCTTCCTCCAGAATTGACCACAAATAAGGAATACACAAGTCTCCACAGTTATATGAAAACTGAAGTAATAACATAGACTATAATCTACCACCATGAATTAAAGCTGGATATCAACAATACCAACAGGAAATATACAAAGTCATGGGAGCTGAACAACTCATTACTGAATGAACATTGGGTCAAGACAGAAACCAAGAATTAAAATGAAAACACAGCATATCCAAAGTATGGGACACAATGTAGGCAGTTCTAAGAGGCAAGTTCAAAGCACTGAATGCCTACATAAAAATGCTTGGGAGAGCACTCCACTTCTACTGTAGTGGTTGGATTATATCTACCTGGGAGACCGTCTATCAATGTAGAAAAATTTGCCTATGATTGCTATGGTCCTCCTGGAACATGGCAAACCCTCACCTGTAGATGTAACCAACCATCTTATTAAATAAGAGACACAGAGCCAATGTAAGATAAAAGCGCAAGAGGTCAGAGCTAAGAGCCTTACCTGCCTGCCGCCAGCTACCCTCTCCCGCCAAGAGACCTCTCCAAAAAGGAACTACTTCCTGTGCTTTCGTCTTGAAATAGAGTTCTGTTCCACCTTCTCATTGGTTGTAAACCCAACCACATGACCATCTCGTCCCTGCCTGTCTGTAGTCACTCCAGGTCTTCTATGGTTGGTATTGAGATTAAAGGCGTGTGTCTCCAATGCTGGCTGTATCCTTGAACCCACAGAGATCTACCTAGTTCTGCTTACCAAGTGCTGGGATTAAAGGCGTGCACCACTACCGCCCTGGCTTTCCTTATGGCTTGCTAATAGCTCTGACCCCTAGGCAACTTTATTTATTAACATACAAATAAAATCACATTTCAGCACAAATAAAATACCACTATATTCACCCTTATAGCCATGCATCTGCCCTGCAAGCTAGTGTAAGAGAAGCAGCTGGCGAGGGAAGGATGTGCAAGGATTTCAAATGTTCCCAGGGATTGACAGAAGCATTCCCGACCAGAGATTGGAAACAGATGGTCAAAGCTTGCCTGTCAGGAAAGGATTACCTATTGTGGATTTAAGAGAGGGAAGCATTGGACTAATAAATGTAAATAAAAGAAGGATACCATTTGTATCCCCTTAATCTCCTTATGCTGTCTTATTGCTCTGGCTAGAACTTCAAGTACTATATTGAATAAGTATGGGGAGAGCGGACAGCCTTGCCTCGTTCCTGATTTTAGTGGAATTGCTTTGAGTTTCTCTCCATTTAATTTGATGTTGGCTGTTGGCTTGCTGTAAATTGCCTTTATTATGTTGAGGTATATTCCCTGTATTCCTGATCGCTCCAAGACCTTTATCATGAAGGGGTGTTGGATTTTGTCAAATGCCTTTTCTGCATCTAGTGAGATGATCATGTGGTTTTTTT
>CABHPP010098402.1:0-28483 GCA_902168425.1 Peromyscus attwateri | reverse complement strand
AAAAGAAGAAGAAGAAGAAGAAGAAGAAGAAGAAGATGATGATGTCCACGAGTGTATTGTCAGGAAGCTCTTAAACAAAGAGGGTAAGAGACCCAGAACCAAAGCACCCAGACTCAGCATCTTGTCACTCCACAGAGCCTGCAACACAAACACCAACGTATTGCTCTGAAGAAACAACACACTAAGGCAAACAAGGAGGAGGCTGCAGAATGTGCTAAACCCTTGGCCACGAGAATGAAGGAAATCAAAGAAAAACGCCAGGAACAGATTGCCAGGAGACGTGGGCTGTCCTCGCTGAGAGCTTCTATTTCTGCGTGAGTCTGAGTCCAGCGAAGTAAGTCTTTAAAGGAACAAATAAATGATCAGACCTTGAAAAAAGAAATGAGAGAGATGAGGGGGTCTTCACATAAATTAACCAGTTCCCTCCAGTGTCGGGAATCAATCCACATCTCCAAATGCATCTTAAATCAATTTTATATGCAAGACATACGATTCAGCAAGCATGGGTGGGGGAACCAGTAAATGAATAAAGTGTGGAATGGATAATATGATCATCTGTGTGGAAACTGGATCTGGGTGAATTTGCAAGCAGCTATCTCGGGCCCTTCTTGGAGAAAGCCCTAAGAACACGATTCCTGAGATAGAACCCAGGACCTTCCTGGTAAGTTGCTGGTGGAGGGGAGGGGAGGGCAAATTCTGTGGTGTCCTAGCTCTGACGTTGTGCCTGCTAGAGAATGGGGAAGCTTTGGGATGGGGACAGAACTCTACAGAGCAAAACAGGACAAGGAAGATGGGCCCGTTGGTGAAGTGCTTGCCCTGTACGCATGAGGGCCTGAGTTCAAATCCCCAGCCCCCATGTAAAAAGCCAGGCACAGTGGCACAGTTAGAACTCCAGTGCCGAGGAGGCAGAGACAGAGGATCCCTGGGATTCTCTGACCAGCTAGTCTTGTCAAGACAAGCCCCAAGTTCTGTGAGATACTCTGTCTCAAAAAAAAAAAATGTATGGCATATAGAGGAAGCCACCTGATGCTAACCTCTGGCCTGCACATGCAAACAAACATGCACACACAAAAACACATGCACACGCAAACACACATGCACATGCTTACAACACGTGCGCGCACACACACACACACACACACACACACACGCCTGTGTGCACACACACACACACAAATAAATAAGCAAAATGTTGGTTTTTGGGTTTTTTTTTGTTTTTGTTTTTTACCTTTTCTGGCCACTTAAGAGAGCCTAGTTGCTTTACCACTCCTACCCTCCAACCCTCACCCCTGCAAAGAGCAAAGTTAAAATGCTTACATTCTAAAATCCACTTCCCGCAAAGGTCCCCAGGCCCCTTGGAGAGGGACTGACTCCAGGCTGGGATGGGCAAGGCAGGAGGAACTGGACTTTTGAAATCCATTAAAGAATGGTGAACACATGTCAAAGGAGCCAGTCTAGACCGGCTTGAAGAGGCCCCCATCACCCGATCTGAGGAACTTTGCTCACAAAATAAACAAAGGTGGTAATATTTAACATTTAGCCCATTTGATAAAGTACAGGTCCGTGAGTCAATACTGATTTTGTACAGAGATCTGGAGAGACTAGCTTAAGGAAGGGTGACCTAGTCAGGCATCACTGCACAGACAGACAGCAAGTGCTCCCTGGACTTACAGCAGTGGGGACTCAAAGGCATCTACGCAGTGTCCTGTCCCCAAAGTTTAACCTGGGTCTACTCGTCAGGAAACAAACAGATGAGAACTGAGGGCCTGTCTGCCAAACAGCTGGTCACTTTGTAAATGTCAGTGTCATTAAGGAGAAAAGACAGAGTCAAACAGAGGTTGAGACCTGGGGCCGACTGAGGGGACTAAGGGCATGTAGTGCCTAAGGACACCAAGCCAACTTCTGGCTTAGTCATCTAAAAACAAGCAACCCATCCAGGCACCATGGCACACGCCTGTCGTCCCAGCACTTAGGCGGAGAAGTCAGGAGAATCTCAAGTTTGAGGCCAGCCTGAGCTGCCCGAGTCTCCAAATCCAAAGGCTGGAACTGCAGCTTAGTGGTAGAGCACTTTGCCTAGCATGCACAAGGCCCAGGTTCTGCCTCTAGTGCACACAGATGCACACACAGAGGAATGCATAGTGCACATTATCACAATCTCTGTGATAGGGGAAACTGTTAGCATGTGATGCATATTAAATAACAATAGCGCATGGAAGTTACATTTCTGAGCCAGTGAGATGGCTCAGGTGCTTGATGCTAAGCCTGACAACCCAGGGTCTGATTCCTAGGATCTATATCCGCCAGGGATGCAGATATTCCTGATTGATTGATTGATTGATTGATTGATTGGTTGGTTGGTTGGTTGGTTGGTTGGCTGGTTGGTTTTTTTAGACAGGGTTTCTCTATGTACCCCTGGCTATCCTGAAACTTCCTCTGTAGACTAGGCTGGCTTCAAACTCACAGAAATCAGCCTGTCTCAGAGTGCTGGGACTAAAGAAGGCATGTGTAACCACCCACCTGGCGAGATCCAGATATTCTAAATTGAGGCTTGTGTCCTTGACTTTGTACGACTATCGGAACAGTGGACCTCAAGAAACTGAAATTCCCCCAGGAATCTCACTTCGGGAGGAGAGAAGGCTCAAACCCAAGGCTGACCAGAGGGGACGTTTCTCTCCGGGACAGAGAAGTTCGTAACTTGTCAGCCTACCTTACAGAGGAGACAATGATGGGTCAATGGTGCGTGGGACCATAGCTTGACCCAGACTGCTTAGCTCTGTATAGTACTGGCCTCTACTGAAACTCTAACCTCTCTTCAGGACTCCTAAGATGAACCTGGAACCACTGAATCTGTGTCTCTCTACCCACTGCAGTCATGCTGAATAAATCTCATTTTCTGCCTTTCGATATTAATTTGGCAGCTTTAAATGCCTTATCAAGGACAGGGGCTTGAATTTGACTTGTTGGGGCATGGTCTGTATCCCCAAATCCGGTAACAGTAAAAGGAGGGAATTGCCTCCCACAACACTACTGTGCCACCTACATACACCTCTTACCCCAAATAAACAAACAAATAAATGGCTGGGGGGGGGGGGGGGTATAAGACAGGGTCTCACTATGTAACTCTGCCTGGCCTGGAACTTGTGATGTGGACCAGGTTGGCCTCGAACTCAGAGAGATCCACCTGCTTTTGCCTCCGGGGTGCTGAGATTAAAGGTGTGCACCACCAAGCCTAGCGTGGAAAAACAATTTTTCTGTATTCTTTTAAAGAAGTTCCATTTTTATAGTGATTGACGAGGTTATGCAAAAGGCACCACACACTGCGGGGGACAAAGGTGAAGTGGCCTGAGTCAGACCGGATGAGAGAGAGGAGAAAGGAAGTGTGGCGGTCTTGTCAACACTTGTAAATGGATATGAGATTGCACACCGCTGTTCCTGCAGCATTCCTTAAAGGCTTGACATGTTCAGTGTAAAAATGCTGTGGGGGGAGGGCTGGGCACTTGCCTAACGTGCGTGAGATTCTGGGTTTACTTCCAGCAATATAAAAGGGGGGAGGGTGCTGGGGGAAGTTCTGTGTTCTCACCTCTCTGGGGATCAGTTTCCCTCTGTGAATGGAGTGGGGTTGGACACCCCTGGGCTCTGACTCACAGGGTAGACAGCTTATCCCGGGCACCTAGAAAGTCCCAGCGATAGGGCGCTCCAGAGCAGGGGTGGGGTTTCCTGCAAGGGTTTTTAGGGGCTGGCATTTCTGGTTTTGTGATTGTTTGTGCACCTGGGATTTCATGGGGGTAGGGGGTCCTCGGGGTTGATCTCACTGGTGAGAGAGAGCAGGCCTGCAATTCCTTGACTTCTCCAGCCCCTGCTGTTTCCTATGAGAAAAACAAACAGAACATCTTCTCATCTCCTCCTTTGCCCAAAAAAGGAGAGAGCTTTGTGAGGGAAATATTTAAATAATAATCCGCAAAGGCCCAAACATGCTCAGCAAAATAAATAAGGCAAAACCTCCTCGGGTTTATAGTCAGGCCTCGGCTTTAAAGCCTGCTGGCTTTGGAGCTTGGCTGGGAGATTCAGGAGGAGTGATGTCAGCAAGCTCACTTGGGGGTGACTGGTGCAGATCTCAAAGGAGCCGGGACTAATGAAGATCTCTAGGCAAGTGTGACTCAGTGCCAGAGCACTGCAAAAGACAGAAAGAATCATGCCCCTGCGGTAGCCACGCCCCCATGTAAGCATTTCAAAGCCTTTTTGCAAAATAATAATACCTTGGTTTATTGGTTTTTTGTTTTGTTTTGCTTTGTTTTGTTTTTGGGGGTTTTTGGTTGTTTTGAGACAGGGTTTCTCTGTGTAGTTTTTGGAGCCTGTCCTGGAACTCACTCTATAGCCTAGGCTGGCCTCGAACTCACAGAGATCCACCTGCTGGGATTAAAGGTGTGAGCCACCACTGCTCAGCTGGTTTTTTTTTTTTTTTTTTTTTTTTAATTTGAGACCATCTCACTATGTAGCCTGGAACTCACTATGTGACCTCTGCCTCCTGCCTCCTACCTCTGGCTTTTTCTTTTTTTGAGGCTTTTTTTTTTTCTTTCACTGATAAATCCCAGGTCTCACATTCTGTCTGTAATGGAGGATGACCTTGAACTTCTGACAGCAGGCTTACCTAGCAGCAGGATATAAATCTGGCAGGAGGTGGAGACAGGAGGATCAGAAGTTCAGTCCGGCTGGGCAGTGGTGGCACACACCTTTAATCCCAGCATTCCGGAGGCAGAGGCAGGCGGATCTCCGTGAGTTCAAGGCCAGCCTGGTCTACAGAGCGAGATCCAGGACAGGCACCAAAACTACACAGAGAAACCTTGTCTCAAAAAGCAAAATAAAACAAAAAAGAAGAGGAAGAAGAGGAGGAGGAGGAGGAGGAAGAGGAGGAGGAGGAGGAGGAGGAGGAGCCCAGCCCTGTGCAGGCCTCCTTCAAGTTCAACACTGGCAGTTTGTGGGGTAGAAATTCTTGCCCCTGAGCTGCTTGTCCAAGAGCCAGAGATCTGCCTCGTGGGTTTTACAAGCTAGGGAGGCTGGCTGCCAGGGATGTTGGGCAATGCTGGTTTTTAGTGTTGGTCTCTGACCCTGGTGACTCGGAGGCTGTGGGATTCCATCACTCTAAGAAAACAGAAGGACACTGTGGGAAACAGGGGTCCTCACTTTGTAATAAGTGTTCTGGAAGCTCAGAACAGGGAAGTCAAACCGGCAAAAGATGGCTGGTGGGTCCATTTGGAGTAGCAGTAGTATTTATATTCCTAACACATTTCCCTTCCCGCTTGGACTCCACGCTGGCTGAGTGCTTCAGGGAGGTACAATCTTCTCAGTGTCTAGCATTGCCCCCTTCCCAGAGTCCCCATCCTATTGGTTCAGGACACAAAGCCTCACCTAATGCATATCCTGGGGCTCAAAAATTGCCCTTTTTCTTACCCGGGGCTCAGTTACAGAGACTTTGAACCCTGGAATGAATATCGAGCTTCTAGACGTCTGGGAGCCAGCTACAGAAGACAGGGACCTAGTGCCTCCTGCGTGTCCTGCTTCTCTGCTGACTTCTAGTTGCACCTCATGTGGAAAATGGACTATAATGATTTGTTTCTTACAGCCCAAGAGAAGAAACCCAAAGTCTTCTGAGGGTCACACATCCTGCCCCTGCTTTGAGCATCTCCACATGGCTTTAAACAACTCTCTCTTGGGACTCAACCTTAGAAATACATTCACAAATTCTCTGACAGCTCAGCACTTAAAAACAGCTCTTATGGCCGGGCGGTGGCGGCGGCGGCGGAGGCGGCGTGAGTCTTTCAAATCCAAGAGCAAAATCCCCTCACGGGTAAAGATAGGGGCTTGTGACAGTGACCCCATGTCCTGTGGGGTATGTAAGCTTATCAATACTAGATGAGTGAGGAAGGTTTTAAAGGGGCTGGAGAGATGGCTCAGAGGTTAAGAGCACTGGCTGCTCTTCCAGGGGACCTGGGTTCAATTCCCAGCATCCCCATGGAGGCTCACAGCTGTTTGTAACTCAAGTTCCAGTGGTTCCAACTCCCTCATACAGACATATATGTAGACCAAACATGAAATGCACATAACAAATTATAAGTAGGCTTTAAAAAATCAGTATAAAGCCAGGCAGTGGTGGCACACGCCTTTGATCCCAGCACTCAGGAGGCAGAGCCAGGCAGATCTGTGACGTGGCCAGCCTGGTCTACAGAGTGAGATCTAGGACAGGCACCAAAACTACACAGAGAAACCCTGTCTCGAAAAAACCCAAAAAAACCCCCAAAAACAAAACAAAACAAACAAACAAACAAACAAAAAACAATATAAATAGCATGGGGGGAAAAAAGAAGCTCTTTGTGGGTGTCAAGTTCATCTCGGGTCATGCCAGACAAGGTGCCCAGGAAGGACCCATAGGACACTGACGCAGGCTGACCCTGGAGCAGAAGGGAGGAGAGTCTGTAAGTGTAGTTTGAAGGTTGTCCTAACAGGTCACCACTGATGCATTAGATGTGGGGTCCAAATAAGGGGCTATCTAGAGGATCCGGGTTTGGCTGGAGGAGTCAGGGGGTGGGATTGGAACCGGCCAACTAAGAGAGGACAGGCGTGAGCACGGATGTAAGGAGGGGGATCCAAGACCTACTGTTCCCCTTTGTACAGTAGAGGACCTGGAGTCCAGAGGGAGGTCAGACGTCAGTGGTTTTCTCTTCCTGACAGTGTCCATCTGTGGGTCAGGAGCTGATTCTCAAGCCAGAGGCAGTCCCCGCAGGCAGCTTCTCCTGAGCGAAGGTGGATTCGCTGATTGACAATCTGAATTTTAAGCATCATGTCCCTGTCCTTACCTGCTGCCCCATCCCATGTTGGACATGGAGAGCCGAGGATGTCAGATTCACCAAGAGAAAGCCTACCTGACGAACCAGAAGAGCTTGTGGGTGGGGATCAGCAGGCTGGGCTACTGCAAGGTGGAAAGGTCAGGGTTTCTGGGTTAGCAGAGCAAAACTGGTTTGTCAGGGACTGGAATGAAGCCTGCAGCAGACATGCATAGCTCTGTCGTTACCTGTGAGGTCTGGAAGCCTGAAGACTTTCCTGACCATTCATTCTCTTGTCCCCGCTATCTCCTGCTAATCTTATCACCAGGGCCCTGCAGGCCCCACATCCTGGGCCAACCCTAGTGGGTCAGAGTCAAAAGAATGAATGTAGCTTACACACATATGAGCTCACAAAGACTGAGGCAGCATGCACAGGGCAGGTACAGGTTCAAGGCAGATGTGGTCCCAACACTGAAAGGGGGAACTGGACACAGGGTCTCACCCCTAACCAAGGAGTTATGTGCAATTGATACTGCCTAGCAAGGGAAAATTTAGTTTTCTTCAATGGAGTGTCACCAAGAATATGAAGCACACGTGCCCAGGAGCAGTTGCCCAACATAAAATGAACTCAGTGGTATCTTTGCAGACATTTTGCATCATTTTGCTTTGTTTGAGCATGTTTTTGTCTTATTGGTCTTTTGCTTGTATGGTTTAGTTTCTATTCTTGTGATTTTGTGGGAGTATTTTGTGTATGTTTCTTGTTTGCTTTTGTTTTTTAAAGAGAGAGGGTATAGAATCGGGTGGGTGGGGAGGTTGGGAGGGTCGAGGAGGAGTTGGAGGAGGAGAAAAGTATGATCAGAATATATTGTATGAAAAAAATTTCCAGTTAAAAAATAATTAAATAGGGTTGGGGATTTAGCTCAGTGGTAGAGCGCTTGCCTAGCAAGCACAAGGCCCCGAGTTCGATCCTCAGCTCAATAAATAAATAAATAAATAAATAAATAAATAAATTTTGCTTTGAGATTAAAAATAAGAGAATGGAAGGTTGTGGTGATATATACATAAATAACAGCTATAGTTTGAAAAAAAAAAAGAATGAATTTGGGCTCTGGGGAGCAGCTTGCAGTAACCCCAGAAGATAATCTGACTGATGATGAGCCTCATCCTGACCTCACTGGGTTAAATGCCATAGTGACCTCCTTAGACTCTTGAGAACCTGTATCTGGCACCCGATGACCTCCCTAGACTCTTGAGAACTTGCATCTGGCACCCGATGACCTCCCTAGACTCTTGAGAACCTGTGTCTGGTACCTGATGACCTCCCTAGACTCTTGAGAAACTGCATCTGGTACCCAGTGACCTCCCTAGACTCTTGAGAACCTGCATCTGGTGCCAGGCTGCAGCTTGGTCCTGTGAGCTCTAATCCCCAAGGGCTGTTTTAGAGGTTCTTAGGCACACCGGAAGGAGATGGGTGGGGCGTCCCAGGTCAGGTACCCCAGAACTGTGTGTGCTTTGACTGTTTCTCCCACTCTGTCCATCTGGAGCACTTCGTGGCTGTCTGCAAGGGGTTTCCATGAATCTCTAGATACACCATCACCACAGTGGTTTGGTGGAGAAACTGAGGCCAGAGGGAAGACACTGTCCAGCCAGCCAGTAGGACTGCAGCAGGGGGGTGGGCTTAGAACATTGTTCTTGCCCCTTCCTACCCTGTTTTCCCCCAGACCCTCTGGCCACCCACCTCAGCTCAGGTGCAGGGCAGCAGCTCTGACGTGGACCTTTTGATGCTGCCCTGAGAAGTTACTTCCTGCTGTCAGAACACTCTGCCAGCTGTAGACTTAGTTCTCGATGCCATGTCCTTGTCCTCAGTCAACCTTCTATGCCCTTATAACCCTTAAAGTCTTCCCGGACTGGCTCACAAGGGGCCTAGTGTTGGTTTTATGCTTTGCTGTTTACCCTGTGAGGAAAAGTCACAAGGCACAACAAAACCCCCTATGAGAGTTTATTAGGAGAAGGGAGGGACAGGAGAGGGTGTGCTCAGGCCTGTTTGAGAGACATGTGCAGAGAGAGAAAGAAGGAAAAGGGAGAAGAAGGGAGGAGGAGTCCGTGACCCGATTTTTATGGATTCCCCTGCACATGTGCGTATGGGCTCACGTAGCTACACCACGCATGCGCATAGAGTGCGTGATCACGCTGAGTGCAAATTAGGTGGCACACAGATTACGTAGGATGTAAGGCTCCTAAGGTGCTTGACTACTGAACAGTGTGTGTATGTATGGTCATGTAGCAACACCTAGTGCATGGAGCACCTGAATGTATACATGACCCTGGGCAAGTCCCCACACCTCCTTGTCCTTATTTTAAAATGATCATCATTTCTCCTTTGTGGTCTACTAGATTTATAAGATAATGTGTGGGGCATGATGGTACACGCCTATAATCCCAGCACTGGGAAGGTGGAGGCAGATCCTCCATTGGGAACAGAGTACCACCCATACTCATGCAAGCGACCCTGACTAAAATGAAGGGGTTGGACTGGAGAGATGGTTCCATGGTTAATAGATGCTCCTCCTTCTATGGAGTTCAGTTCCCAGCACCCACACTGGGCGGCTCACAACTGCCTGTAACTGCAGCTACAGAAGGTCTGATTCCTCCAAGGGCACCTGCACTGGTATGCACATACCCAGACAAGAAATTTAAAACAAATAAATAGAGTTGGGCAGTGGTGGCGCACGCCTTTAATCCCAGCACTCAAGAAGCAGAGGCAGGTGGGTCTCTGTGAGTCCAAGGCCAGCCTGGTCTACAGAGCAAGTTTCAGGACAGCCAGAACTACTAGAGAGATTCCTGTCTCAAATACGTGTGTGTGTATGTGTGTGTGTGTTTATGTGTATAAGTGTTATGTATGTATGTATGTATGTATGTATGTATGTATGTATGTATGTATGCAGGCCACATGTGTATCTGGTGCCCATGGAAGTCAAAAAAGGCCAGCAGATACCCTGGAACTGGAGTTATCAATGATTATAAACTACCATGTGCGTGTGGTGGAACTAAACCCAGGTTCTCTGCAGGAGTAACAGGTGCTCTTTAACTTCTGAGCCATTCCTCCAGCCCCTCAAAGAATATTTTAGAAAACAAAACAAAAATATCACTGAACTAGTGTGTAGGAAGTGCCCATTCTATGTGCTGGGAACACTGTTATTCTAGCAGTCACAGGAAGAGAGCCAGCCCTTGGGACACTGTTACTGGAGGAGTCATATAACACGTAATCAGACATATGTGTAAAACCACAGCAGGGGAGGAATAAGTCCATGAGATATCATCTGGGCTCCTTACCTTCAGTGGCATGGCAGGGACGGTCCCTGAGGGCAGTGCGACTCAGCCTGAGTAGATAGTATAATGGCCCCTGCTTCAGCTCGGGGTCATTTTCAGCTTTGGGCCTTTTTATGGGGTGTATGGCCATCAGGACCAGAGCATCTGGTGTCTTGTCGCCCAGGGGAGAGACTGACCAGTCATGCAGGTTGGCTCTGAGCTGCTGTTAGCATCTGGATTCACTTCAGGCTTCATGTCCCATCACCAAACTGCTTGGGACAACCTTAAAAAGTTAGAATAGTTGAATGACATTCCCGCATGGGTGGGGGACCTAGAACAGGGGTCTAGTGAATGGAGGGTCCAGGAAAGAAGGCAAAGCAAAAGAAAAGGAGCAACCCAGAACTCTGTTTTTCAATGTTTTTTTTTTCTTACACTTACTAATTGTGTGTATATATGTGGGTGTACACACACCATAGCTCAAGTGTGAAGGTGAGGTGGTAACCTCTGAGAGTCAGTTCTCGCCCTCCACCTATGGGTCTCAGGGATTGAACTCAGGTCAGCAGGCTTGGCAGCAGACACGTTTATCTGCTGAGCCATTTCACTCACCCAGGACCAGAAACTCTTCAGAGAACATCCCAAGAAGTGTGACCACAAAAGGACCAGAAGGGCAGGTGTCCTGCTGATGTCCCACACAACCTAGGTCAGAAGCTCATTTTTTAGTAAAAGGGGGGATCTGTAGGGCCCCGGCCCCCGTTTTGGGTAGCTGTTGCCTTGCTTGCTGACCTTGACCTTGATGTCCTCCCTGTGCTAATTCCCTGCCGGGTTCCACCCTCCAGAATGCTTAAGGGAAGTTCCTTGTCTGTGTATCCTGCATATTGGGCGTTAACAGCTTAGATGCAAGATTGTAAAACATCCCGAACTTCTGCCCTCTGGGGTTTTCCCATTGTGCTGTAAGTCTGTATTTAAGACCTCCTCCCTCCTTCAATAAATGGCATTCGGCATGCAAAAAAAAGGACCCAGGAAAGAGAGAGCAGAGAAGCTGGGGGCTGGGGGAGAGATGGAATTGGGGGGTTCTCAGGGGATACTGGGTGATGGGAGTAGAGTCGAGGATGTCTAGTGATAGGGGACGGGTTGGGCTGGTGTAGGGTGAGGTCTTGCTTGTGGAGTTCCCCAGGAGGAGACAGCCATGATGCTTAGCCCACAAGCACATGGGCTCAGGGTCCAGCCCAGAGCCCACTGGAGGCACCACTGGGTAAGCAAGTCACAAGCCAAGCAGGACCATAGTTAGACTGTGAGGAAAATGAGTTGCAACCAGAGAAAAGAAAAATCACAAAACGCTGAACAAAAGCGCTCTCAGCCCTTAGAACTCGAGGTGCATAGCAAGGACTTTGGGGGTTCCCTCTATAGAGACAGACATGCCTCAGACACAGATCTTCCCCAGAAACTCCTCAAGGAACCAGCTCGGCCAAGGCCCAGCTTTCATCTACTGAGCAGATCCCAGCTTCTGACCCGCAGAGGGGAGAGGATCGAGTTGTGTTATTTTAAACCACGAACCGTATAATGTGTGTTCCAGTAGCTAGCGGAAAACTGAGACAGAAATAAAACACCTGAAAATGGCAGTTCTTAGCTCTGTGGGGCTGGGCTATAAGAACCCTTTTTTTCCCCCTTAATCTCTAAATTTTCTAATTTTCCTATAAAAGCACTGTATGCATTTATCTTTTTTCTGGGGGGGGCAGGGTCTCACCTTGTAGTCTTGACTCAGAACTCAATATATAGACCAGGCTGGACCTGAATTCAGAGGTCACCTGACTCTGCCTCCTGGGTACTGAAATTAAAGGTATGTTCCACCACACCTGGTCCTAACTTTCTTTGGTTGAGGTGTGGATGTCTGTAGCCCAGACTAGCCTGGGATTCACTAAGTAGCCCAGGATAGACTCAAACTCTGCCCAATCCTGATGCTGGGTCAGGGACCCAGGGCTACACACTTTCTAGGCAAGCACCCAGCTTCATCCCCAGCCCTCTTACTTTTTATTTCAAGACAGGGTCTCATTCAATAGCCCAGGCTAGCCCTGAAGCTTCCACTCTGCTTCTTCAGCTCCCCCTAGCAGCTGGGATTATAAGCGTATGCCACACACCTTCTCACCCTATCCACGTACGGTACACTTGGGGCAGGAAGGGATACTCAAAACCGAAGGTTCCCAGTCATCTCTACCACATAAGGGCACTGATCTCAGCACCCCACCCTCATGACCTCTTCTAACCTTAGTGATTTTCCCAGGGGTCTGATCCCCAATAACAGTCACAGTGGGGTTAGGCTTCATCTCATGAATTTGGGGTCACTCACAGTGTCAGAACTGGGGGGCTGAAAAGATGACTCAGGTTAAGACAGAGTACTGCTCTCGCAGAGGATCCAAGTTTGGTTCCCAGTACCCTAGTCCGGTGGTTCCCAAGGGCCGTGTGACTCCGGCTCCAAGGGAATCTGATGCCTCCTTAGGAACCTGTGCTCAGTGTGCATACTCACTCCTGTGTGTGTGTGTGTGTGTGTGTGTGTGTGTGTGTGTGTAAAAATGATGACAAAACCTTTCAGAATTTGGGCAGGGAATGGGGCAGTCTGGGAGAACCAGCCACGGCTCAGGGCAGAAGGGCCACAGTCTAGATCCAAGACTGCAGGGAGGTGAGCCTGAGGCCCAGCCCTCGGGGCCACCCATTTGGTCACCATTGTACTCAGGGGGCATTTGGCTCTCCTCTGTCCTCGTGAAAGGAACTGAACTCTGACCCCTGGGCAGAGTCCTCTCTAGGATAAGAGGACAGACCCTCCTTCTACCCCCGTGTGTTGTCAGTCTAGGAACAGGCAGGACAACCTAGGCCATTCCTACCCATAGTTCTCAGCGTTCACAGCCATCCCAGGTCCAAGCTGGCTTTATCCTCCTTCTCCCACCTCCCTGGGCATGTGGTGATGGCTTTGTAGGTTCACGGGAAAAGCTGACCCCCGACCCCTGGGAATCCTGGGGGGCCCTGGCACAGATAGGTTTTTGCCATTTACCTGTGTCACACAGCTATGGAGAGCTGCAGCTGGGGTTGGAATGCAGTCTCACTCCTGTCTTGGCTCGAGCCCCACTGTGCTTGTGTGAGCCGGGGGCCAGCACTGACTCAGGGCTGGGTGTTCTAGCGTTCAAACCCAACGGTGAGAGATGGGTTGTTCCAGAGATAACCAGCCATCGCCGGTGTCCCTTTTCAAGCACCTCTGAGCCTCATTATTGCTCACAAATGCAGGACCTGTTTCTCGAGTGAACCTTCCATCCCAGCAGACAGAGCCTCAGCAGGAGGAAGGACCATCTGGAAAAAGTCTAAGTAAGGCCAAGGCTCGACACCAAGGTCATTTTAGAGCAGGCAGGCCTGGAGGGCTCCTTTTCCAGAACTGCAGGACAAGTCAGCCCTGGGAGGGCGAGGTGGGGTGTGGGGTTGTGGGGAGAGCCTGAATAAATAAGGATTGACAGGCACAGCTCCTCCAAGAGAGATCATCAGAGTGCTGCAAGACGCTCCAGCCCTCACAGGTATCCCCTGAGGACCATTCCAGGATGGTGAGTGATGCAACCTTATTTCCAGCCTGTGAATCATTGTCCACTGTCCCCGGGGAAGATTGCAATGAATTACAGGGCAGCCAAGGTTGCCTAAGCAAGGCCCTGGCCCAGGCCAGGAAGACTTCCTGGAGGCAGGATGCCTTAAGGAAAGTCAGTGTTCCTGGCAGAGGGAATTGCTTGTGCTAAGGCGGAGTGAGAAGAGCAGGGTGCAGGGTGCGGGAAGCTTGCTAGGAAGTGCAGGGTGTGGGCGGGAATTCCCTGCCCAGTGTGTCCCTGCGTCCCCCGCACCCAGCGCGGGTGTCAAGCGCCCTCTGGCGGCGCTCGTGGGCGCTGCGGACAAGGAGCGGGCGGTTGTGTGCACCAGGGTGGTCCGCCCGTTCTATCAGAACCAGAAAAAGAAAAAAAAACTTTGCGATAGAATGAAGCAGTTTATCATTGTCTTAAGTTTCTTTCTTGCTGCTGTGCTAAAACGCCCGGACAAATTTAACTTAAAGAAGGGTTTATATGAGCTCAGAGTTCAAGGTATAAGTCCGTCACGGTGGGGAAATCAAGGCAGTGAGAGCTTGAAGCAGCTGGGCTGCATCGCTTCCACACCCACAGTCAGAAGACAGCAATGAACACCCGCATGCCAGCGCTCAGCTCGCCGTCTCCATTTTATATATCCTAGAATCCGCTGCCCAGAGAATGCTGCAACCCACAATTAAAATGGATTTTCCCACTTCAGTTAACATAAGACGATATCCCACAGGCATGCCCAGAGGCTCATCTTCCAGGTCATTCTAGATTCTGTTGTGCTGACAGTTTACACTCACCATCACAAACATATCATTTGTTTTCTAGTTTTCTGTTTTGCTTTGAGTCAGGGTATCTATTGTGTAGCCCTGACTATCCTTGAGCTAGCTATATAGACCAGGCTGGCCTCAAACTCAGAGATCCATCACTTCTGCATATAGAGGGCTAGGATTAAAGGTGTGCATCACCATGCCCGGGTGCTTACTAGTTTTTTTAAGACAAGGTCTTATGTAATCAAGGCTGGCCTTGTAGTCAAGAATTACCTTACAATGACTTTGCCTCCATGTCATAAATACTAGGATTAAAGGCTTGTGCCACAACACCAGATTAACATTATAATTAAATTTTTTAATTGTGTGTATGTATACATCCATGTCCACATCATAGCACACAGGTAGAGGTCAGAAGACAACTTTGTGGAGTCTGTTCTCTCCTTCCTCCTTCCTGTGGGTCCAGGGTTGAACTCAGGTCACTAGGTTGGCTTGGTAATTGCCATTACCAGCTAAACCATCTCCCCAGCCCCTGAACATATGATATTGACACGGTTGTCCTTATATGAACTTAACCTTAAAGTAATTTTTATTTGGGACGGGAGAAATGACTTCCTGTGCAGCAAGCATGAGAACCCAAGTTCGAATCCCTCTGCTTGCTTCCATCCCATCTGCTGGCTCTACAACCGAGCCACCACTGTGGAGCTGAGAAACCGATGCCATCAGGAACCCGGGTCTGGAAGAACTGGGTGGACCCTTTTCTCAGCCACTGGCCTCTATACTGTTAGGAATAGTGTGGCAAGCCAGCCTTGCCTCCCCAGGCAAAATCAAAAGTATAATTTTAAGAAAAAAAAACAAAACAAAACTGAAGTCCTGGGAGGGATGGCTCCGTGGTTAAGAACATATACCACTCTTGCAGAAGACCTGAGTTTGGTTCCCAGCACCCAGGCCAGGTGCTCACAACCGTCTCTAGCTCCAGGGAAATCTAACATGTGCACTCATATACACCCCAAACAGACACATCATTTAAAATAATTCAAATACATCTTTTTAACAAGGCTTGTTCAGTGGGTAGAAACACTTTCTGTTTAAGCATGACTCTGAGTTGAAATCTTTGGGACCCACTTAAATGGCCACTCATATCTGTAACCCCAGAGCTGGAGAGACAAGAGGATTGCTGGGGTTTGCTGGCTGCCAGCCTGGCTCGGGGTTCAGTGGGAGACCCTGTCTCAAGGGAATAAGGTGGAGAGTCATACAGCGGAACATCTGCAGTCTCCTTCTGGTTTCCACCCACATGCACACAGACATGCAAATACACCATTTCACATGTGTGGAGATCCAAAGACAGTGTGCAGAGTTAGTTCTGTCCTTTTAACATGTGAGTCCCTGGGACTGAACTCAGGTCAGGAGGCTTGGTAGCAATCACCTTTACCTACTGAGCCACCTTGCCAACCCCTAAACTTGTTATTATTTATAACCCATCAGTCTGTGTTTTGTTATAGCTGCCTGAATGGAATGAGACAGCCTCAAGGTTGGCTGCTAATTTATATTTTCACACTGTACACATTTTTGAGGTATAACATAGAAAACAAACTACACAATTTTCTGAGTTTTTTTTTTTAATTTAAATTTGGATTTTTGAGATAGGGTTTCTCTGTGTGCCCCTGGCTGTCCTGGAACTTACTCTGTAGACCAGGCTGGCCTGGAACTCTGAGATTCACCTGCCTCTGCCTCCTGAGTGCTGGGATTAAAGGCGTGTGCCACCATGACCAGCACAAAATTTGTTGAGTTTTAACAGGGACATATCACCCATGAACACACCAGCAAAGTAAGATATGGTCATTTAATCACTGCAAAAGCTTTCTCCTGCCCCTTTCTAATATAGTCCCGTGTGTGTGTGTGTGTGTGTGTGTGTGTGTGTGTGTGTGTGTGTCTGAGTTTATCTGTGTTATGTTTTGGGCTCACTCTGTAGCTCAGGCTGGCCTCAAACTCATGGCAATCCTCCTGCCTCTGACTCTGTGTGCTGGGATTACAGGCATAAACAACAGTGCTGGACTTTGGTTCCTCTTCCTCTCCCCCTTTGACCCACCTCATCTCCACACTGCCAGCCGTGGGTCTGCTTCTGTTGCTGTGGGTTAGATTTAGGTTGCACTCTCCATAACTACATGTAAATAGAACCATACAGCAATCTCTCCTTTGGCCTGGGCCTGGCTTCTTTCCCTCAGCGCAACTTTCACTCAGCAAAATCGTTTGACGATTCATCCGTTTTGTTACATGAGATTAACAGTGTGTCCCTTCTCATGCCTGAGTTGATAGCATTGTATGGTGACATAGTTGCCATTATCTGGCCCGTTTGCCTGTCAACGGATGGACACTTTTCTTCTTTAGCTGTTACTAATGGCACAGCTGTGCATATTTCCATTGTCTTGGTGAACCTACAAGTAGAATGGCTGGATCCTGGGACAGACGTGTTTAGCTTTTTAAGAAACTGAGGCATAAGCAGGGCTCAGTGGTGCACACTTTTAATCCTAGCACTGGGGAGGCCATGCTAGTCTACATAGTGAGTTCCAGGACAGCCAGGACTACACAGAGAGATCCTGTCTCAAAAACAAACAAAACAATAATAAGAACAAAAGACCCTGCCGGGCGTTGGTGGCACATGCCTTTAATCCCAGCACTCGGGAGGCAGAGGCAGGCGGATCTCTGTGAGTTCGAGGCCAGCCTGGGCTACCAAGTGAGCTCCAGGAAAGGCGCAAAGCTACACAGAGAAACCCTGTCTCGAAAAAAAAAAAAAAAAAAAAAAAAAAAGACCCACCTGGTGGTGGTGGTGGCGGTGCATGACTTTAATGCCAGCACTTGGGAGGCAGAGCCTGGTGGATTTCTGTGAGTTCGAGGCCAGCCTGGGCTACAGAGTGAGTTCCAGGAAGGGTGCCAAAGCTACACAGAGAAACCCTGTCTCGAAAAACCATTAAAAAAAAAAAAAAAGAAGAACAAAAGACCCTGAGTTTCTCTCCAAGTGCTTGGGCACTTACATCCCAGTTGCTGTGGGTGAGAATCCTAGTTCCACCCTGTGCTCCCCCACTATGGTTGGGATCTATGTTTTAAGGCTTGGCAGTGTTCCCAGATTAGGCGATGACTCAATCAGAAGAGCTCCGATTGCTCCCCCTCCATTGATGGGGTCATATTTGACAGGCTGCTGTGAGATAATGCGAACTCAGGATGTAGGGCCTTGTCTAGGGGCGCAGGTCCTTGTGGGTGTTCCCTTAGGGACATTTTGTCCCCAGCCCCTTCTGTTTGCTCTTTGAGTCCTGGTTGCTGTGAGGTGGGCAGCCTCTGCCACCCATGCCCGCCACCCGACATTCTGCCTTAGACCCAAAGCAACAGAGCAGCGAGTGGCTGGCGGTAACCTCGGAAACCAGGAGCCCAAACCTTTACTCCTCAAAAGCTGTTTTCCCGAGTATTTTGTCACAGTCCCCGAAATTTCACGACACACCCACTCACCCTCGTCACGTTGTCTGACTTCTGAACACTGGGAAGTGGGTGTCGCGATGTGTCAAGGACACAGCTCACTCCCTACTAAAGGATGCTGAATTTCTTCTCCTGGGCTTATAATTTATCTTCTCGGGGCCCAGTGTATTCTAATCTGCTATTAAAAGACTTGTTTTTTTTCCCATGGTGCTGAGGATGGAACTGAGTCTCATGCACGTGCTCTACCGCTGAGCTGTACTCCAGTGCAATGCGGGCTTGTCTTCCTATTTCCTGCCTGTAAGAATTCTTTCTAAAGCCGGGCGGTGGTGGCGCACGCCTTTAATCCCAGCACTCGGGAGGCAGAGGCAGGCGGATCTCTGTGAGTTCGAGGCCAGCCTGGGCTACCAAGTGAGTTCCAGGAAAGGCGCAAAGCTACACAGAGAAACCCTGTCTCGAAAAACAACAACAACAAAACAAAAGAATTCTTTCTATAGTCTAGATCCTACGTTTTCTATTTAGTGTATGCGCGTGCGTGCGTGCGTGCGTGTGTGTGTGTGTGTGTGTGTGTGTGTGTGAATGCTCGCATGAAGGCCAGAAGAGGGTGTCTGATGTCCTCCACATATGTCTCTGCCTATTCCTTTGAGGTAGCTCGGCATGTTTTTGTGGGACCCAAACTCTGGTCTTCATGATCGAAGAGCAAGAACCCTGAACAGCTGAATTATCTCTCCTGCCTCCGCCTTCTGGGTGCTTGGATGACTGGCATGCACCACCATGCCTGGTTTATAAAGCCCTGGGCTTTGTGGTGCAGACCCCACCTGTCCTCCCACGCAGACCTCCCCACTGGCTGCTCGGTGGGCTACGACAGATCAGCCTCAATACCTGCTCTGTTCTGCCCTGAGGCTGCCACCTCCTTCTCTGTGAGGAAGACCAGCGCCCACAGAGTGCCCTGTTGATTGGGTTTGAGAGTAGGTGCGTCTTCAGGCTCCTACCACGCAGGAGCGGCCTCAAGTTCCTCAAGTTCCGCTCTGGTGGATCTAACCAGGGTGTTCTAACTGCGGCACAGGCTGCTGCCACAAGTGGACAGAAGGGGGCAGCATGGAGGCAGGGACGGAAGAGGGAAGCTCGGCAGGGACAGGGTTCTGGACCACTCACTCGCCTGGAACCCTGTCTAGTCATGAAAGCAGCCCTGTTGCTAAAATTAATTAATTAATCCCAGGGGGAGATGTAACCAACATCTACCCCTCCTCCTAAGGTCCCAACGATTCCACCCAAGTTCACTATGGGGCACCAGTGAGTCTATTGGGCTTACTCACAAAGCTTGGGTGAGGAGGGATTGTTGCCAGGACTGTGGGCGACTCCCGGCAAAAGGCTGCACGTGACAGTCAATGCAGCAGGAATGGAGCCCCCTCCCCACCGATATCCTCTAGCCCCTCCCCCAACTCCCCCAAGACCCCGAAGTCCTGAGCAGTTAGGGAATACAGATAGATGGTTGGAGAGGAGAGGAGCTGGACACTCCGGTGAGATACCCATGACTCCCTGCCCCCTCCATCTGTGAGGGGACATTGGTAATCGACAAGCCCAGCTGTGATGATTTTTTTGTAACCAGGCGTAGCAGAACTCCTGAAGATGGCAGCAGGTTTGGAGGACAGTCCTGCTCAAGTTCTTGGTGTGGAGCAGAGAAGAGGTTCACAATGTTTGGCCTCCTGGTGGAATCCCAGGAAAGGCAGGGCTCCATCCCCCACCAGGCTGTCAGCCTTCCTCTGGACAGACTCAGGGCTATTCAGGTTCGACTGCCTTTGAGGGGAAGAGGAAGAGGGCTGGGTTCAAACCCTGAGTTTAATTAATTAGCCTCTGGTTCCTCCTCGCAACAGTGGGTGAGTCACTGACCCGGGCAGATTCCGACTTGTGAAATCAGGTCCCATTTCTGCTGCCCAAGTCCGGGGTGAGCTTGGCAGATGGATCCAGTCTGGCCAGGCCTTGGAAAAGTCTAGCACTGGCCGGAGAGCAATCTTAGGCTGTTCTTCAGGAACGCCAAGGCCACCAGCACAACTGGAAGCTGTGGAGGGCCACCTCCTCCAGTAAGTCTTCCCTGACTGCAGTCTCACAGAGCTCTGCCCACAAACCTGCCTCAGCACCTGGCTCTCTAGCCTCTCCATATGCACTTGTTCTTTTTCTTAGGATAATCATAATTGGGAACTTTGCGAAGTCCTGGTCTGCAGTTGCAGGGATGGGGTGGTGATGACGCCCCTCAGTGTTACCAGCATCCAGCCCTCAAGGACCTGCCAGGGGAGGCAGGCAGCTGGCAGAGGAGGGCACAATGAACCCATTATTTCTCTGAGTTCTGGATCTTAGAGAAAATACAGGGACCACACAGAGTCTAGGCATGCCGGGGCTGCCAGACATCCTCCCGTGGAGCCTGCCCAGGGCCCTGTGAGTGGCCAGTTCTGTCCCATTTTGCAAAGGAGGGAGCTGAGGCTCGGAGAGGCTGAGCTGTGCTCCTAGTTTGGAGGGAGGAGGTGGTGTCGGCAGAACTGGGGGGATGACATCCCTGTTCCTTCCAGCTGTCAGTATCTAGAAGGAAGAAGCACTCGGATAATGTGCACTTCCTTCTCGACTGGTGGGGAAACTGAGGTCTGTGGCAGAGCCTTCCCTGGCTGGCAGTCACTGTGCATGATGGGTAAGACTTGAACCCAAGCCCCTGCTTTTTTTGTTGTTATTCTTGATCTACAGCCCCCTTCCTCTTCTGCCCCTGACCATGGTCGCACAGCCCTGGTCCTGGGCCCTCTAGCTGTGACCTGGTGGCTCCTCAGGGAACTTTGAGGAGACTCAGGGTTCCTTTAGCTAAAGCCTACTTTAACTTCTTAAACAGAAAGTTTCCACCCCCCTCTGGTTCTACCAGGTACAGCTGTGGTCCACAGCAGCCAGGGAGCCAGGTGTCCTGGACATGAGGGACCCTGGACATGAGTATGCCTCTCATATCTGCTAGAACAGCATATCACGGCTGGCCTGTCTCTCTGGTGACCACTCCTACAGCCAGTGGGGTGTAATCTTGGGACAGTGGCTCTGGCCTCATTCAGTGTGGGGGTCTCTGTAAATGTCACAGCCAGTAGAGTAACAATTTGCATGAGGCAAGAAGGAAATCTGGTTCAATACAACGTAGTTAGCTGGTGGTGTTTCAAGCCTCTAGAGTCTGACCCCAAGCTGTTTATTGTAAGCATATTTAAGGACAGGACAATTTTGGGAAACAGTTTCCTGGTAACAATTACTTCAATAAAGTTTAAGGCGTGACTAGATCCAATCTTTTGCAAAGTATGTGCATAAGGATAGGTTCTATAGCTTAATTAAGGACCTAGGGGAGGATTTGGTGTGGTCTAGGTCATCAAGAAGTCACTGTCTCAGTTAGGGTTTCTATTGCTGTGAAGAGACACCATGACCATGGCAAGTTTTACAAAGAAAACATTTAATTGTGGTGGCTGGCTTGAGTTCAGAAGTTCAGTCCATTATCATGTCGGGATATGGCAGCGTGCAGGCAGACATGGTGTTGGAGAGGTATCTGCTATATGCTGATATGCAAGCAACAGGAAGTAAATTGTCTCACTGGGTGTGGCTTGAGCATATATGAGACCTCAAAGTCCACTTCCACAATGACACACTTCCTCCAACAAGACCAGACCTACTCTAAGGACTAATACATCCCATTAGTGCCAATCCCTTTGGAGGCCATTTTCTTTCTAACCACCACAGTCACCAAGCTACAAAGTACATGTGACTGTCTGACATCTCCCCTAGGGATGGGTTCTATTGACTGAGAAATAATGCTCAAGGTAGAGGTCTAGGGAGGAAGAGTCTGGGATAAACACAATGGTCTCAGGGATTCAGGTGCGGCCTGACCCTACAGATAGAATAGATCTCCAGGCTATCAACAACATCCATTCCCAGCCTTCTGGGTGGAAAACAGGTATACAATCGCTTCCGCTGAAGAGACAAGCATGCATATTTAACATTCCTGGTTTCCCTGGTGCTTATCAGTGAGCACAAGGGCCTCCGTGCCCTCTACATCCTGCCCTGTTCACTTGCCTTTCACTGGTTCAGCATGCATTTATAGAGGGCCTACTGTGTGCCAGCTCCTGAGGGCAAACAGCTGTGTTCCTCCTCAAGGGTGCAGCAACACACCCAAGAACTACCTTCCTTTGCTTCCCCCCACCCGCTTCCTCTTTTCCTAGTTTACTTCTTCCTCTAAATAGCGATGTAGTGGTTTGGAAGGACACAGGGTTTCTGGGTAGGAACAGGCTCTTAAGGATCAGGGAAAACCAGACCCAGAACTGGGTCACAGATTCTCAACACTTCCCTGGAAAAATGATGTCTGAACTTGATGGGAAGGAACTTTCCAGACAGAGGAAATAACACTAAGAGTTTATGGCTGGAAGGATGGCAGCGAGTACAGACGCCAGAATAACAGGAGGGAGAGGCGGGGGCTCCGGGGCATCTGGTCCCACCTGCAGAAAAGGGAAGGATTCAGATTTGGGCTTTGGAAAAGTCTCTCTAGCCAGGGGTTGGTGCCCACCTTTAACCCCAGCATTTGAGAGGTAGAGGTAGGTGGATCTCTGAGTTTGAGGCCAGCCTGAGTGAGTTCCAGGACAATCAGAGCTACATAGAGAGACCCTGCCTCAACAAAACAAAAGCAAAAAAATACAGAGATTCTGGATGACAAGTATCATTACTATTTGTTAAAGATTTTATTTATGTATGTCTGTTCATGTCTGTAATCCTAGAGTAGGCAAGAGGATTCCAAGCTCAAGTCAGTTTAGGATACTTAGCAAGATTCCGTTTCAAAATATAAACATCTAAAATGGCTGAGGATATATATCTCAGTGCGAGAGCACTTGCCAGCATGTTTGAGGCCCTGGGTTCAAATTCTTAGTACAAAAATAATGTTATCCCAAATCTCCCTGATCTCAGTTTTATAAGGTGTTGCTTTCAAAAGCTGTGAATCTCTCCTCCTCACCAAGGCATCAGCATCTAATTATAATTGTAAGGTTGTCCCCTCCAGGGCAGTTTCAGTGGGAGCTATTAAAAGAAAAACAGAGTGCTAATGAGAGAATTCTAGATAACACTGAAGACAATATTCTTTGGAGGCTGGGGAAAGGACCTGAGTTCAGATCCCCAGCACGCATATAAAAAGCTAGACTTGGAGGCTGGAGAGATGGCTCAGCGGTTAAGATCACTGATTGTTCTCCCAGAGGACCCAAGTTCAAATCCCAGGACCCACATGTCAGCTCTTCACTGTAACTTCAGTTCCAGGGGATCCAACACCTTCTTCTGGCTTCCATGTGCTCCAGGAACACATGTGGTGCACAGACATACATGCAGGCAAAACATACACATAAAATAATAATAATCCATATATATATATAGATATATATTGTTTTTTTTGAGACAGAGTTTTTGGAGCCTGTCCTGGAACTCACTCTGTAGCCCAGGCTGGCCTTGAACTCACAGAGATCCACTTGCCTCTGCCTCTGAGTGCTGGGATTAAAGACGTGCGCCGCCACCACCCGGCTAATCCATGTATTTTTAAAGCTGGACTCAGTGGTACATGCCTTCAAGCCTAGCATCGAGCAGATGTCACTGGGGCTTGCTGGACAGCTGGTTTAGCATAACTGGTAAGCTCTGGGTCACCTATTTTTAAAAAAAGAAGATGGAGAGCAATATGATACCTGAAATCAACCTCTGTCCTCTACATAGTCATACACACATACACACACACACACACACACACACACACACACACACACACACGAGCATGCACACACATACATACAAACACCACCCACACCCACAAAAAGAGCATATTCTGTTTCATGACCTTAGGTAAGAGGCAGAGGAGAGAAGGGAGTCCAGAGACACTTTGCAGGCAGCTGTTTCGCTTGTGGCAGGGTGACTGAAGGGAGGGGCCGGTACCAGGCTTTTTCTTTTGGGCCACCCACCAGCTCCCCAGTCATGACACAGAGACTTATTAGTTTTGAATGCCCAGCCTAGCTTAGGCACGTTTCTGGCTAGCTCTTTTAACTGAAATGAACCTGTTTCTCTCTATCTATCATTTGTCTCGGGGCTTTTTACCTTTCTTACTTCTGTGTATCTTTTTGCTGCTTCTCTGTGCTGACGTCACCTTCATTCTCTCCTCCTTCTTCTCTCTCGTTCCTTCCTTTCTTCTCTTCTTTCTGAGCCTGGATTTCTCCTCCTATTTATTCTCTCTGCCAGCCAGCCCCACCTATCCTTTCTCCTGCCTAGCTATTGGCCATTCAGCTCTTTATTAGACCGATCAGGTGCCTTAGGCAGGCAAGGTGAAACAGATGTAACGTTTCTTTACATAATTTAACACACACCCTTACATTGTTGAACACATGCAGCATAACCAAAAGTAACGCAGCTTTACACAGTTAAAATAATATTCTGCAGCATAAACAAATGGACCACATCTTTGCCTAGTTAAAATAATATTCCATAACAGAGGACCTTGTAGTCTAGCCCTGGGGATGGCTGCATTTAACTTCCCAGATGAAACAGAGGCTGGGGTACCTGTGGGGTGGTGAGGTACACCTGTGATATCTCAGCACTGGAAGACAGAGGCAGGGGGATCCGGAGTTGAAAGCCAAGGAACAGGTTCTGAGCAAGTGGGAGAACCCTGGGTCCTAAGAATGTCTGGCCAGGGAGCTGGAAGTGTGCACTACCACCACCCAGGAAGCTCTTGCTGTTAGTAGATTCTCAGGTGAGGATAGAAGAACCTTGCTCCTTGGTAGGCTGGTTATAATCCACCTACCCTGAGCTTGGACTGATTGCATTTTTTCCCCTGGGAGACCCAATCACAATCACAGGATAATAAAGTCAGAGGTAATGGGGCTTATCTGGTCTCGCACCACATTGTGCAGAACGTTGACAGGGTTGATGATTTGGTCCATCCTGGCATGGGGCTCTCAGATGAGCCAATCTTCTCTAACAGGTCTCTAGGGCTCCTGGACACTCACATAAATGAGGGAAGGAGACCATGGGCATTTGTCCTGACTAGCTCTTAGAGTAAGATATCCCCAAACAGGTAGAGATAAAAATGGAACCACAGATATCACCTCAGCATACTAGGCTGACAGTAACCTGAGAAGTCAAGCAACTGACCCATTAAAGAGAGAGACTTGTGGCTGATTTCTGGTTGTGCTAAACTTGGCTTCACCGTTCCAGGGTGTGTGGAACTTCATGGAATGAAGTGCAGTGGAGGGCAGCTGGGTTCCTTGTCAGTGTGTTCTGTAAGTGGAGAGCAGAATAGAAAAACAGACCGGCCAGACAAAGGCGAATGCAGGTTATTTATAACTTAAGTTTTATTGTGTTTCTGCCATAACAAATTAATATTAAACACAACTAAGACACATTTATTACCTTATGGTTCTATAGGCGGTTAGGAGTCCAGCTACGCCCCACTGGACTAACAAGGCACTTATCATTGTCAAGTCTTTCTGACGGTCAGGGTTTTTTTGTTTGTTTGTTTTAAGTTTTATGGACCCAGGCTGACAGTCCAGTCAATCCTTTTGTATATATTCATGTGTGTGGGCATGTGTACCACAACACACTGTTGTACCCAGAGTCCCCCAAAGACCACCAAGAGACCGAATCTGATGCAAAAGCGAAGAGTCTTTGTATTGTTATGAGTTAACTCGGGACTCCCCATCCGTCTGATGCAGCAGCAGAGCAGGAGAGACCCCGAGTAGCCATGGGGCAGGGTTTTTAAAGCAAAGGGGGCTTGGGGGTCAACAGACCACATAGGAACAGACTCAGGATTGGTTTATGCTAGTGGCAATCCTGTTAGTAACTTTTAATTGGCTAGGGTTAGTTGGGGGTTACAGTTATCATTTTTGGGCAGGCCTGGACAAGTCCCAGGCTCTGTCCTTGAGCTGCCATGGAGGCTAGCTGGCCTAGCACGTACTGACTATGGGGGCTGACTCAGTAGCCCAGGCTCTGTATTTGACCCAATGCATGTAGCTCTAAGTTGGTGAGGGGTCCCAGACAGTAAACAACTGGCTGAACCTTGAGCAGTCAGAGTATGTACAGAAAGGGAGCTACTGCAAGGACTATGTCTTTTGTTCATGCCCCCCCAACCTCCAGAAACTGCTTGCTCAGTCTCAGGAAACTGAAATTGAGGCCTGATCTCTGAGAGAAGACTGAGCAGCCTGTTATGGCATCTGCTTGGTCCTTTCAACACATGTGAAGGTCAGAGGAAAACTAGTCAGAGCTGGTTCTCTCCATCCATCATGTGGGTCCCTAACATCGAACACAGGAGGTCAGGCTTGGTGGCAGGCACATGAACTCACTGAGCTATCTCACTGGCCCACGGCCCTGCTATCTTGAGTGCCGGGATTACAGGTGTGCACCAGCAAGCCTGCTTGCTCTCCTATTTTAAAGACATGAACTGACCACGCTCATATTCAACTTGCTTTACTTGATATGGACCAAGTGATCAGAACCCAGATCAAGAAACAGAGCCTTGGAGCTGGGAAAGTGTGGCTCACTGGATACCACAGCAAGATATCCTATGCCTGCTACTCAGAGGAGTCCCCATGTGGACAGTGAGTGTTACTGATGAGAAAATCCAAGTAATGTTCGTGTATTGTTCAACAAATACATTCTGGCACCTGTCCTGGAATGGATGCCAGGGAAACTGGAATGAATTGATTTGATGTTGGTCCTTTGGAGGCGACTGTGCGGGGTCAAGGGAGAGGGATTTCGAAGTGGCTAAGGACGCAGTGCTTTGGTCAAACTCATCAGAAGGCTTCCCAGGGGAGGTGAGCCTTGCTGGCGGTGATTATGGTGTCGGAGCAGCAAGGATTTCAGGCCAGAGCCTGGCCTGGCAGTGGGGATGTGTAGGCAGTGACATGGCTTCCCTGGAAGTAAGGAAGGGTAACACTGCCAGCTTCTGAGACCTCGAACATGCTGTCTGATGACCATATCCTTCCCCTCATTCCCAATAGCCAAACCTCAGCTCTCCAGGCTCACAGCTGCTCACCTCCACCTTCATGCTGTGTCCTCATTAGCAGATGGGGGTCACAGGCCCGGGGAGAGACGAGAAAGGCCATTCATTCCTTTGATGCACATCTTTTTACAGAGTCCCTTCTGTGTTTGACTCTGGGATCATGGAAGGAGTCAGACTCAGGCCCTGCTTTGAGGGTGTCAGGGGGCAGTGGCACAAATCTCCAGGTGAGGATTGAACAGTGGGTCGAAGTTGCGCATTTCCTGCTCTGGAGTGGTTTCCACACCTCATGGTCCCAACCCACCTTACTACCATGCCTCCCAAGGCAATCTTCCTGGCAGGCCTCTCTCCTCCATTCTCCCTCATGTAGCCTGAATTGATTGGGCCCTGGGAATATAGCTGTCAGAAGACAGACTTGCACACATAGTGTCGCCATGGGAAAATACCGTGGCTTAAACAACAGGTGTGTGCTTTCTCCTCATTCTGATGCCTGCCAAGTCCAAGGTCATGGTGCTGGGTGATTTGGTTCCCGGTAAGACCGCGAGGCCTTCTACATCTGTGCAATGTGATGTCGGGAGATGTAAGGGTGCGGTGCAGAGAAACAGAAGGAGAGCCAGGCAAGGTGGGGTTTTGAGGAAATGCATTTGAGGGCACTGGGACCCAAAGGAGAGAAGAAAGCAATAGGAGACTGGGAAGAAGGGCACTCCAGACAGGGTGGAGAGTCGGGGCAGGGCTTTATGCTTAGTATGACTGCAGGGGCTGACTGACACTGGAGACACAGCTGGCTGAGGGCAGCTGTGTACAAGGCCACTTACCCCAGTCCTGGGAAAGGCTGCCTCCCTGGATCCTCCTCTCTTAGCTCAGGGATGGATGCCTAGCTGGACCTTGGCCTTCATCAGAATCACATGCCAGCTGACCTCATCCACCTCTCGACTCTCCATACCTCCTCAGCACAGGAGCTAAGAAGACAGGGAACAACTCCCCAGCCCCCTCCCGCCAGTGTACAGGCGAGGGAACTGAGGCTTCCCAGCCTGCACCGGTGACTCCCCCCCCACCTCCCCAAGGAGACCACCTTTCGGAGGTGGTTACTTCTTGCTGAGTTCTGGGAAGCAAGTTTTTAGCAGAACCCAGGTGGAAGGTTCAGGAAGAAATAAGCAAAGCTGATGTGGTAGAGACAGGAGGGGAATGCACAGGGCAGTGACTGAGCGCAAAATCGGTGCAGCGGAGAGGGGGCGGCTCATAGGCGTGACTCTACTGGAGGGAGGTCGGGGGCGGAGTGGGGCTGGGAGAAGGTGGGCTCAGGGTGGGGGGAGCACGGGCAGCAGGGAAGGTCGGGAGACCAAGGAAGATGTGGGGAGGACATGACGCGACAGGTTGCAGCGAGGCCGCGGTGGGCATCCGAAGTTGGCAGAAGCTGGCCGCAAGGAAGTAGGCGGGGCCAGGAGAGGGGGCAGGACCAGGGACAACTCACCGCCTTAGCCAGAGATTGGGGCGGGGTTTTGAGGGTAGGAG
>CABHPP010098400.1:0-25258 GCA_902168425.1 Peromyscus attwateri | reverse complement strand
TCTTGTGATCTTAAAAGCACTAGAGACTGTCCGTTCTTTCACAATGCTACTCTGACCTGTGAATTCAGCTGTTAGAACTCCCCAGTTCTCGTTCGAGTAGCCTGGCCTCATTTCTTTTGATAGGTCCATGTAAGATCTCTAGACTTCTGAGAAGTCTTTTTCCTAGTTAGCATGTTTCTTACATTGTAGTGCCTAAAAATAAATATAGTTCTTTAAATGTTATTTTAAAACATCTGAGAGTATAATATGTTATTATTTTTCCCTCGAAATATTTTGTTAAAATTTTTTTAGATTGATTTTTATTTTATGTGTACGAATGCTTACCTGTATGTCTTGTCTTTCATTAGGTATGCATGGTTGCACGGGTGTGTACATTGTGTGTGCCACTAAACTCCCAGAGTTCCACAGGTTCTTGCTTCCTTAGTGCTGGGATTAAAGACATGCACCTTCATTCCCTGCTGTTTACTGACATTTTATGTGTAGCAGAGAAGAGACAGCAGGAATGTCTTGCCTCACTTAATGAGGCCCTCAGATTTAGCTGTATGAACCGTGTGAGTACTTAAGTATCAAGAGACAAAGCTGAATCTTGAAGCAGTGTTTTGTTTTGTTTTTTCCCCCTGAGCCTACTCAGGACAGTACAGTACAGAGGCCTCAGCTGAATCTTTTTTGAGGACTGAGGGATTCAGACATAAAGGAAGGAGAGACATGGTTTTATTTCCAGGAAGAAAAGTGAGTTTTTCTGGATTGCTGGGAACAACAGACTAGTCAGATTCACCATGTCCTCTTCCTCCTTAGGCCTGTCCTTTGCCGACTCCGCCAGTCTCCATGAGGGACATCTTCTACTCCCATCAACTAGTTTTCAGGTAAGTTGAGATTTTCTTAAGTGCCTTGTTGTTATAGAATATTATTTTAAGGTATGTTATTTTTGTTTATGTTGCATTTGTTTAATTCTGTGAAGCTGTGTTACCTTGCCTGTCTAGAATACCTGATGGTCTAATATAGAGCTGAACCGCAAATAGTGAGTCAGGAGAGAGAAATAGGCGGGGCTGGTGAGCAGAGAGGATAAGAGAAGGAGAAATCTGGGAAAAGAGAAGCAGTAGCCAGAGAAGGAGGAGGACTCAGGGGCCAGCTACACAGCAAGCCAAAGAGTAAGAGTAAGATTTACAGAAGTAAGAGAATGGGAAAAGCCCAGAGGCAAAGGGAAGACGAGATAATTTGAGATAAGGAAAGCTGGCAAGAAACAAGCCAAGCTAAGGTCAGGCATTCATAATTAAGAATAAGCCTCCATGTGTGATTTATTTGGGAATTGGGTAGTGGGCCCCCCAAAAAAGCAAAAAAACAACAACACCATGTCACTTCTCAGAATAATGTGTCTTTTATTGTGAGGTCTGTTTACCCCCAAATCATCATTGGCAAGTCTTTCTGGGCGCTCATCTGTCCTGTGATCTCATCTGGATCCTGCTCTGCCTCTCCAGTTGCAAGGATGCATGTACCATTTCCCTCTTACCTAGTATCTTGTAACACTACTGGGCTGGGGGGAAAAGTAGCACAGCATTTAATTCACTTGAATAGAGTATAATGGCCAATAAAAATCAAAACAGGCAAATTTATGGAAGGTGAAATGAGTGTTGTAGATCTGAGGGAATGTGTGGTTTGTAAGGGACAGAGAGTTACATGGACGATGTGGAATTGTACTCTCTGAAGGACAAGTGACATTTGAATATTGGAGTGAGAATCCGAGTACAGGTATGGAGAGGGTTATGAGCAGAGGTGTGCAGGTAAGCACTGCTAACAGCCACAAGTTCAGAAAGATTTGGAGGAGCTGGCTTATTTTGGAAAATTTAATTCAGTCAGAATACGAAAGATCTTGAATATCTAATGAGACATGTGAGGCTTTATTCTCTAGGTCATCTTTGAGCCATATTAGATTCTAATCTAGGAAAAATGACCTGATAAAGTTGTTGGGAAAATGTATCTTTTTGAGAACTTAGACAAAAGAAAGAATGAATGAGCCTTTAATCCCAGCACTCTGGAGGCAGAGCCAGGCAGATCTTTGTGAATTTGAGGCCAGCCTGGTCTACAGAGTGAGATCCAGGACAGGCACAAGCACAAAGCTACACAGAGAAATCCTGTCTCGGAAAAAAAAAAAAAAACAAAAAAAAAAAACCCAAAACAAAACAAAAAAAAGAATGAATGAAAGAGAAATAATTTTTCCACAGGCCTTAATGAACCTCAGAGCCTCCCTTTGTCGGGTCTCCTATGCTCACTCAGGCCACACATCCTAGTTCTGCCCAATTTCAACTTAAGGACTTTAGCATCACTTTTTTTATTAAGGAATATTGTGACAATAAACTGTATGCATTTAAAGTATATTGTCATTCTTCTGTATTCTAGAGGAATTGGTTCTAGGACCCCTAACAGATCCCAAAACATATAGACCCTCAAGTCCCTCACTTAGACGGCATAATATTTGCATATAACCTGTCCACATCCTCCTGTGTACATTGGTCATCCTAGATACTTATCTAATAAACTGTAAATACTGTGCAAATGCAGTATATGCAGTAGTTTTACTGTATTTAGGGAGTAGTGACAAGAACAATATCTGTGCATGTTCTTTGAATCTATTTAATCTACAGTTGGTTGAATCTACAGATTCAGAGGCCAACTGTAGTTGGATAAGTTTTAACATACATGGAAGTTCATAAAACCATCATCATGTTCTAAGTAGTTAGTGAACATATCCATAGTCAGAAGACATACTTTGTGTGACTTGAATCCTTTTAAATTTAGTGATTGGTTTGACTTTTCTTTTGCTTAGAATATGAGCCATCTTATGAATGATCAGAGAGTACTGTAAAGGAAGGTAAAGTTGCTCATATTGGGGGAAGTGTTCAATACATATGTTAGTTTCCTATTGTTACTATAATTAATTATAGAAGCTTAGTTTGCTCAAAACCATAGAAGCAAAAAATCCAAAATGAAGCTGGGATTAGTGGCACAGGCCTTTAATCTCCCAGCACTTGGGAGACAGAAGCCAGCCAGGATTATATAGCAGGGCCATCTCTCAAACCAGCGACTCCACAATATAGTCTTTAAGCCAACAGGAATATTTGGGTGTATTTTAAAGATGTAAAGATCTCACTTAAAAAATTTTTTTTGCCAAGTTAATTGTAATGGTATGATGTAGTGATTAATCGATTGTATCTTAATTAATTTGAACAATGTTTAATCCTATGCAGCTCTTAAACACGTAGACCTATTTTGAGCTGTTGTTTTCTTACTGGACTTTATTCTGTAACATGACACTGTTTCAGTTGCTTTATACTTTGGTGTCCTTTGCAATGTAACAGGGCAGCTGGGTGTGGTGGCACATGCATTAGTCCCAGCACTGCGGAGGCAGAGGCAGGCTGATCTCTGAGCTTGAGGCCAGTCTGGCCTACAAAACGAGTTCCAGGACAGCCAAGGTTGTCACACAGAGAAACCCTGTCTCAACAACCCCCAACAACAACAGACTGTAATAGGACAAGTCTCCTCATCCATTCCATGTTGTCAAAAAGTTGTTGGATATTCCTGCACATTATAGATAGTAAAAGTGTTATTGATGATAGCAGTTATTAATATTCGCTGTCTTAGAACTCAGAGGTAAGGAAGAACAAGGACAGTATTGGCCAGTAATGCCTGAGCACTTACTTGGATGCCTGAATTAAGCACTTCACAGGGAAAAAAGGTTTTCTTTTGGTTTTTGGTGCTGAGGATTGAACCTAAGGCCTTGCCCATGCTCTGCCAGTGAGCTACATTACCACCCTCCACATAGAACATTTATTTTATTCTTAATAACAATCCTATGGGTAACGTACTATGGGTAACGTATTTGGGCCGCCAGCTCACAAATAATGACATGGAGGCTTATTAATTATGAAGACTTGGCCTTAGCTTCGGCTTGTCCCATAGCTCTTATAACTTAAATTAACCCATTTGTATTCCTCTATTGTTCTGTCACGTGGCTCATCACCTCATCTCTCCATCCTGCCCATGCTGCTTCCTCCGTATCTGGCTGGCGATTCTGCCTGGAAGTCCTGCCTGTGCCTCCTGCCTAGCTATCGGCCATTCAGCTTCTTATTACACCATCACAGCAACTAATTTTCACACAGTGTGCAAATATCGCACAGAAAACTATTTTAAGTTTTTCCAGAAGTGGACATCCTAGTGACATACTAGTCTCACTGGTTTATCACCTGTCTTGCTTCTGTGGATATTGTTAATTTTACCAATTTCCTAAGGCTAAGCAATAGAATGCTTGATGTTTTAGGAATCAGTGACCTTTAAGGATGTGGTCGTGAACTTCACACAGGAAGAATGGAAACACCTGGATCCTACACAGAGAGATTTGTTCAGAGATGTGACGTTGGAAAATTATACACACCTGGTCTCTATAGGTGAGGGTGATGCCCCCAAGTTAAGATGACGATGTGGGGTGAGGGTGTACACCTGGTCTCTGTAGGTGAGGGAACCCTGAATTTATATGGTGTGGGGGCAAATGCACACCTCATCTCTGTAGGTAAGGGTAGCCCGAAGTTTTGATGGAGTGTGGGGAGGAGGGTACATACCTGGTCTCTGTAGGTGAGGGTGACCCCAAATTTAGATGAGATGTGGGAAGCCCATTATCTCTTGTGCTTAGATGTGATTGACATCTAAGTTTAGAAACCAACAATTTTAAATTTTGGGAGTTTCTCCTCAGTATTAAGTGGAACAGCAGACTAATCTTTCTCTCTTGAGATCAGCCTCTCAGTTGCCCCATTGTTTATGCCAGTTGACATGCTATTCATCCCACCAGATTTTTCCCATGTGGAATATCTTAGAAACAGAGTGGTGAGATTACATTCTGATCCAGTGCTTTTTCCTTATTGCAGACAGATTCCTTTTTTTCCCCTCTGAGCAGGACTCCAGGTTTCCAAACCTGATGTGATTTACCAGCTAGAACAAGGGACAGAGCCATGGATTGAGGAGTCATGCATTCCTGTTGCTTCCATGGAAGGTAAGTAGTGTGTGACAACAGAGGACTGCTCTCTGCAGGTGCCAGCCTGGTGAGAAGTGACTCTGTAGATGTGCACCCAGAGCATCACCTGTGGAGAGATGAGATTCTATTTCCCATTCTCTTTAGAGGAGGCATCCTTCCTGATTGTTGTAAAGCAGACCTCTCAGACAGTACCCTGCACTCCCTCTTCCCACTTTCTTTTGACCCAGGATTGGCCCTCACTTCTGTTTTCGGGTTTCCAATGGAAACACATGCTATCCCCAGATGCTTTCACGCACCACTGGCCATCATCCAGTCTCTTCTTTGTCCCCAACCAAACTAAAATAAAAGTGAGTTCCACACCTGCAGCTTTTTTTTTTTTTTAAAGCACACACTCCCTTCTTACTCTAATGCATAGTTTCATATTCTGTCACTTTATCCTTCCGTCCTTGCGATTCTGAATAATTCTGAATAGTAATCTTCTAAGTCATCAGTTTCCAAACTGCACAAGGAATTTTTCAAGGTCCTGACTCTGGAATAACCTAGTTATTCTGTTTATTGCTGTACTATTCACAATAGCCTAAATGTCCATGAACCCGGGAATAGATGAAGAAAATATGATACATCTACACAATGGAATTTTATTCAGCCATAGAGAAAAATGAAATCATAGCCAGAAAGTAGTGGTAGCCTTTAATCCCAGCATTCGGGAGGCAGAGGCAGGCAGATCTCTGTGAGTTCGAGGCCAGCCTGGTCTAGAGCAAGTTCGGGGACAGCCAAAGCTTTTACACAGAGAAACCCTGTCTAGAAAAACTAAAAAGAAAAAAAAAGGGAAAAAAAAAAAAAAGGCAATTGACATTTGCACCACCATTATGTTCTTTGTATGCTAAGTTTTTTCAGGACTCTCATGGTAAAGGGATGTTGAACTTTGTTGAATGCCTTTTCTGCATTTATTGAGGTGACCATGTGATTTTTGTCCTCAGCCTTGCATCCCTAGGGTAAAGAACTGTGGTTGTTATGTATGATCTTAATGTGTTCTTGAATTTGGCTACCAGGTATTTTGGTGCAAGTTTTTGTTCCTGTATTAGTCTGTACTTTGTTGTTGTTTTGTCTTTATCTGGTTTTGATATCAGAGTAATACTAGCTTTGTAAAATGAGTTTGGTGGTATTTCCCTCCTTTTCTTTTTTTGTGAAACAGTTTGAGAAGTGTAGGTATTAGCTCTTCCTTCAAAGTTTGGAAAAATTCAGCAATAAACTCATTTGGCCCTGGACTTCTCTTTGTGGGGAGACTTTTAATTACTGTTTCAATATTGTTACTGTTATGGGTCTGCAAACATTGCTTACATCTTGGTTTAATTTTGCTAACTCACATGTATTTAGGAATCTATCCTTTCACCAAGATTTTCTAGCTCTTTTGAATATATTTTCAATGTATTCCCTAATTATCCTCTGGATTTCATTCGTGTCTTTTGTAAGCAGTTCCTTTTGAATCTCTAATTTCGCAAAGGTGCATCTTCTGTTCCTTTTGTTGGTTTGGCCTAAGATTGTCAATCTATTTATCTCTTCAAGGAACTAACTCTTTGACTTTATGCATTGTCCTTTTAAGTCCCTGTTTCATTATTTTCAGCCCCATTCATTATTTCTAGTCATGTGCTTTTGGGTTTGGCTTATGTCCAATTTGCTTTCTATTCCTGTGATAAACATCATGACCAAAAACAGCTTGGGAAGGAAAAAGTTTTTTTGGCTTAAACTTCCTGGTCACAGTCCACTATTGAGAAGCCAAGGCCAGTACTCAAAACAGTATAGGAACCTGGAGACAGAAACTGAAGCAGAGATCATAGAGGAACACTGCTTACTGCCTTGCTCTCCATAGCTCACTCTGCTTGCTTGTTACTACAACCTAGGACCACCTGCTCAAAGGTGGCATCATCTGCAGTGGGCTGGGCCCTCCCAGTTAATGTTAATCAAGAAAATGCTCCCACAGACCTGCCTACAGGCCAATCTGATTCAGGCAGTTCCTCAGATGAAGTTTCACTTCCCAGATTAATCTAGCTTATATCAAGTTGACAAAAAACTACCACAGCTTGTTGTTTTTTGTTTCTTTGTTTATTTTTTAATTTAATCTTATTATTTTGTTCTAGAATCTTGAAGTTGGGAGCAGGAGAGATGGCTTAGGGGTTAAGAGAGCTTGATGCTCCTCCAGTCTACCCAAGTTCAGTTCCTAATAGCTTCGTAGGGTAGCTCACAACTACCTTGACTCCACATCCAAGGAATTTGATATCTCTGTCCTCTTTGGGCACAGGCACCCATGTACATATGTTCACACACATAATTTTTAAAATTAATGTCTGTGTGTGTTTAACACTGAGATATATCATTAGCTTGTTTGTTGTTTGTCTTATTTTTTTCTCTTTTAATTATGTGTAGGTGTGAATGTCAGCATGTAGGTATGCACATGTGATACTCACACCTCTGGTTCTTTTTTGTTTAGGGGGCAGTGGTTAATGTATGCACATACAGCTATAAACTTAAGAATTACCTTAGCTCTATCCAAGAGGTTCTGGTAAATTGTGCTATCATTTTCTAGGAAGTTCTTTATTTCCTCCCTGATTTCTTCAAGGACCCCAGTATTCATTCACAAGTATCTTGTTCAGTCTCCAAAAATTTGTATTGTTTCTGTGGCTTCTCTTGTTGATGGTTTCCAGTTTTATTCTATTATGACCTGATGAGATACAATGAATTAATTTTGATCTTTTGTATTTATTAAGGCTTGCTTGTGGTCTCTAAGATGATTTCAAGGGCTGCTTTCTGTATCTGATGGGTAGAATGTTGTGCAGATATCTAATTCCAACTGATACATGGTATAATTTAGCTCTGAAGTTTCTTTGGTGTTTTTTAATTTGGAAGACATCTAAAAGTAAGTATGGATTATTGAAGTGTTTCATTATTTCTATATGAAGACCTTTCTGGCCTTTCATGCCTTTCAGTATTTGTTACATTAAATTGGGAACCCAAACATTTGTTATATCTCCTTAATAAATTGTCTCCTTTGTTAATATGCAGTGGCCTTCTTTATCTATTCTGACTAGTTTCAGTTTGGGATCTACTTTATCCAATATCAGAATAGTTATGCTAGCTTAATGTAAGTTTGCATTTGCTTAGCCAGTGGTGGTGGTGATGGTGCATGCCTTTAATCCCAACACGGGGGCAGAGGCAGGTTGATCTCTGAGTTTAAGGCCAACCTGATCTACAGAGCAAGTTAAAAGTTTGCATTTGTCTGGTAGGTTGATTTCCATTCTTTGGAATCTGTTTATGAGTGCCTTTGAAGGGAAAGTGTGTTTCTAATAGACAACAAATAGTTGGATCTTGTTTTGTAATCCAGTCAGTTGTGTTTTTATATTGGTGAGTTGAGGCCATTTGCATCTGAAGTTATTGAAGGGTTTGCAGTGTCCTATGGTTTTGTTGTTTGTTTTGGTTGACTAGATTATTGCTATAGTTCTTTTCTTTGTTCCTTACCAGTGATAGGAGTTTTCTGGTTTACTGTGTTAGGCATGCTAGATTTGTTCCTGGCTCCCATTTATGCGTCTATTCTTGTTATGAAAAAAATGTATTCTCTCATATACTCTTCTTGGGCTGTTTCCTCTTTTCTTGCATATTGTATCCCTTGAAGTATGCTCTGCAGTGTCATAATTGCCTTAGGTTGCACTTTGTCTTAGTCAGGGTTTCTATTGTTGTGAAGAGACACCATGACTATGGCAGCTCTCATAAAGGAAAACATTTAATTGGGGTAGTTTATAGTTTCAGAGGTCTAGTCCATTATTATCCTGGCAGAACGTGGCGGTGTGCAGGCAGACATGGTGCTGGTGAAAGAGCTGAGAGTCCTAGTCTTGATCCTCAGGCAACAGGAAGTAAACTGAACTAGGCGTAGTTTGAGCATAGGAGACCTCAAAGCCCACCTCCACAGTGACACTCTTCCTCCAACAAAGCCATACCTACTTCAACAAAGTCACACCTCCTAATAGTGCCCACCCCCTATGAGCTGATGGGGGCCAGTTACATTCAAATTACCACATGCTTGTATTGAAATGTTTGAAAAGATAACTTTTCTGAGGATACCAATTTTTTAATTTTTAATTTTATTATTTTGTGTGTATGGGTGTTTGCCTCCATGTATACATATATATCTGTCACCACATTCATGTACTGCCCCTGGAATTCAGATGAAAGCATTGGATCTTTGGAACTGGAGTTTAAGACAGTTGTGAGCCTCCATGTGGGTTCTAGGAATCAAACCCAGCACTCTGGAAGAACAGCCAGTGTTTGTAACCATTGAACCATTGAGCTGTCTCCAGCCTCAACAATCTTTTTCTTTTTTTTTTTTTTTTTTTTTATGTGTATGATTGTTTTGTCAGCATGTGTGTATGTGCATCATTTGTGTGTCTGGTGCCCACACGGCCTAAAGCTCAGAAGAGAGTGTCAAAACCTTGGAACTGGAGTTACTGATGGTTGTGAGCCACCATGTGGCTGTTAGGAACTGAACCTGGGTCCTTTGCAAGAGCAACAAGTTTTTTTAACCACTGACTCACTTCTCCAGCCCCAGGGTAACAATCTTAGTGGTTAATTTACTTCCAGGGTTTGAAATATCAACTTACTTTTCTGGCTTTTTGGATTGTCAATGAGAGATCTGATGTTATTCTGATATTTCTCTGATGTATGTGGGTTGGTATTTTCCCCACATAATACAGTTTTAATTTTTTTTTTTTTTTTTTTGTAATTTTGACCTCTTGACTATCTATGTTGTTCATGTCTATCTGTAGTTCTATATGCTTGTTGTGTATGGATGTCCTTTTTTCTCCCCCTTGTAGGTTTGGAAAATTTTATGCTATAATTTCATTAAATTGTGCCTTTAGAATTTATCTCAGTTCCTTTTCCAGATTCTTAGATTTTGTCTATGGAACTTATCCCAGAGTTCTTGGCAGATTTGTTTATGCTCATTAATTTTCCTTTTTATCTTTGTCTGAATGTATTATTGTCTCAACCTTGACCTTTATCTCTGAAATTTATTATTCTGCTTGGTATTACCTATTAATAAGACTTTCTACTTTAGTTTTTAGAAATACTATTTATTCATTTGTGTGGTGTGTGTATGTGTGTGTGTGTGTGTGTGTGTGTGACTGTGACTGTTTTGCCTACATGTATGTTTCTTTACCACATGCAGGCAGGCCTGGTGCCCACAGAGGTCAGAAGAGGGTGTTAGATCCCCTGGAACAGGAGTTTCAGGCAATTGTGAGCCACTCTGTGGGTGCTGGAACTAAACCCAGGTCTACTGCGAGAACAGTAAGTGGTTTTAACTGAGCTGCTTCTCCAGCCCCCAGTTGCCTCCTTCCTGAGGATGTCTTGGAGACCTGTCATCCTGATGTGTGTTTTATCTCACTGGTCTGCTTGTTTCTTGCAGCTTGGTTATCAACATCCTCAATTACTTCTCCACATACTGGGTATAGGAATATGTTGTCCATTGCCCATAGATTTTTGTATGTAGAAAAGTATAGATTGCTTTTGTGAGAGGTGTGGTAGTAATCAGCATGCTCTTCTAGAACTTTCTCTAATCCTTCATTCTTTTCCTAGATAATTCTCTTGATCATTGCATAGAGTGTGTGACATTGTGTGGACACTGGTTGTGGTCGATGTCACTTTGCCTTCAGATGTTTCATACTTGTGATTGGTTATTAAGCACTTTTCTTTTTCTTAACAGCACAAGACTCTGTGTTCTTTTTCTTAACAGCACAAGACTCTATGCTTCACCCTACATTACATCCAGAAGATATTCTTTATTGCATTTGTTTTATTTATGTGTTGGCCAGGAGTGTGTGTGTTTATGTGGAGGTCAGAGGACAACTTGCAGTAGTCAGTTCTCTCATTCTGTGTGGGTCACGGGGATTGGACTCATTGTCAGGCCCAGCAGCAGCAGGCACCTTCACTGACGGAGCCATTTCAGCAGCCTCAGAAGATATTCTTTGTGATTGTTTGCTGTACAAACCTGTTTCCCTGGGTCTCATTCCTCTTGGTGAACACATACGTCTGAAACCCATTGCTAAAGCTGTGCCACAGTGCCTGTGATTGCTGAAGTTCCGCCACCCTGAGCTGCCTACACTGCTGCCCACTATCCATTTTCTATGGAGATAGTGGGCAGCATGAGGGCTGCCATTCTGTTCATGATTGTGGTGGTTGTGGCTGGACTTACAACACACTGTCTTTTCTTACCGTCGTCCTGTTACCAGTGGACCTGGAGGATGTTTTCTTTTATTCTGTCACCCTTGAGGGTCTTCCTCACCGGTCCTGTTCTTATATATATTCCTGTGGCTTCAAGTGTTTTCTTTCCTCTTAAGCTGAAATTTTGTATCTTACACATAAACATCCTATTATAATGCTGCTTCTGGCATCTTCCACTCCTATACCCATATAATCCTCCATTTCTTTTTGCCAAATTCCAAAATGGTAAACTTGAATTTGTTATCTTTCCTACCATAAATTATTTCCTCTCCTATTTACAACTCTTAATTTTTAGCAAAGATGGAATTCTTACTTCTGATTTCCAGGCTAACAGTCATAAATCTTAGTTAAGTCTCTCCTGTTTGTTTGGAGTTTACATCAGCATTCTTAAAATTTTGCTTCATTGCTCATTAACGAGGAATTTCAATTCATACTGCGTCTTTCAGAGTCAGTCCCTTTCTTTGCACCCTTAGTGGTCTCTGGTTACCTTTTTTTTCTAAGTTCATAGAACGGTTTATTTGCCTACATTACCTGGCAGGCCACTTCTTGTGAGCAGACGTGTCCATTGTACTCATTCTTGGACAAAGCTTGTGTCCACAGGAAGGAACACTGACCAGGGCAGCCCTAAGCTCAAGAACCTGAGCAGAAATTCAGCTCATTTCCATCTGAGATTCTGTTCTCCTTTGTCATGGCAGGTGTTTCAGTGACGGGGACAGTGCCAGTAGCCTAGTTGCGATCCTGCAAGGTGAAGTGCTAGCCTTTCTCTAAGAACGTGGGCTGCCACAAGCATAGGCTGAGCTTCAGGTCCTCTCCAGGCATGGCAGGTTCCTTCTCCAGAGGCAAGATAACGTGATAGGCCATGCCCCAAGTCAGGGAGAATGTGACAAGCATAAAACGAGACGCAAAGGGTTTGTGGTGGCCACCCTCCCCCTTGCTGAGGATGTAAACATGGGCCTCCACCCTTTGGTGGCTTTGGGTAGAAGAGCCTGGCTGAACTATTACCAAACCATGCTCAGATCCTTCTGCCTGTACCTTAGACCAGAGCACCCATGTTATCCCCTGCCTCAGTCCTTTCCAAGCTCTTGTGGAATGTCTCAATACCCATCACCATAGTGCGAATGTCCTTGTTATATCCCAACAACTCACACACATCTCCCTTCTTCAAAATACCATGCTCTAATGTACCTGTCACCACTGTATCCCAGCCAGGAATAGAGTAGACTGACTATGGGTAGCAGAAAGTGTTTCTCCAGGTCCCAGGTAAGCACCAGGATGTAAGCATCCACAGCATCCAGCAACTTTTACACTGACTTCACACCTAGCTCAGAATCACATTCCGCAAGGGCACAGAGAGCACAGAGCCTGTAATGACTGGAGTCCCTGCTCCCTCATAGCCAAACTAGGTGAACAGCTTCTGGATCTCCAGCCATGTTATCTCCCACCATCTCTGAGTTCTGCATAGTGTCTGCCTTGTTCATATACACCACAGCATGCTTGGCCCCAATCTGTTTAGCCATTGTGCTCTTGCATCTGGGGTATGGGACCATCATCTGCCATCACCACCAGGGTCATATGCTTTAAGTGATCCTCCATGCTTAGGGAAGTCTTTGTGGGCATAGTAGCATGCAGGAGTGCTGTACTCCACATGGGCTGCACTGATAGTGATACCTGAAACTCTCCTCTGAGACATTGTCTGTGTCCTCATCTTCTTGAACTTAGCTCTACCTCCTTCAGCTAGAATTTTTGTGATGATTGTGGTCAGGGTAGTCTTACCTGGGATTCCATGTGGCCAGTGCTACTCACACTCACATGGGGTTTGTCATGCACGAAGGTCTTCAGAGCCTTCAGTGACTGCAGCCAACCTTGTAGCAGTGGGGTCAGGCTGACACTTAGGCCACTGGAGCAGGGTGTCACTTGCAAGAAGGAGGGGGCCACCAGTGTGATAGTAGTGCATCATTCTTCCGGGTACTGAGGTTAAAAGTGTGTAACACCACACCCAGCTCACCTCTTAAATTTAACTATCACCTTAAATGTCATTTTTATTTGTCCTTAGAGATCATCTATAAAATTGAAGTAAACAATCTTTTTCCAATTTCAGTTTATTTTCCTTAGCTCTTTCCACTTTCTCACCAAATAATAATGTTATATATTTGAGAACCCTGAAAGGATTAGATAATCTCCAACAAGGGCAGTTTCCTTTTGCTTTGTCCAGAAAATACTGGCATTTTATTTTCTTTCAGACTGGAAGATAAGACCTGAGAATAGTGTTTCACTCCTAGAACTTGACATCTCTGAAGAACATCTGCCTTCAGAGGCAGTAGTGAACAACTGCAAAAGGGATGATTCTTACAGCTCCAGTGTCTTAGAAACGTGGAAATCTGATGGGAGTTTCGAGAACCTTCAGGCAAACCAACAAACTCTGCCAAGGAAAAGAAAAGTAACCGAGAAAACAGCACTCACTTGTGAGAACAGTCTTGGTGTGAGTTCAAGCCTTGTAACACAAACAGAAGTAGTTCTAGAACAAACTTCACTCAAAACAAGAGCCAAGCAGAATTCACACCCCGTCAAAAAAGAGAAGCTGTGTAAGTGCAATGAATGTGGAAAAGCTTTTACGTATTGTTCCGCTCTCATTCGTCATCAAAGAACACATACTGGAGAAAAACCCTATAAATGTAATGAATGTAACAAAGCTTTCAGTCGAAGTGAAAACCTTATAAATCATCAGAGAATTCATACAGGAGATAAACCATACAAATGTGACCAGTGTGGAAAGGGTTTCATTGAGGGTCCATCTCTCACTCAACATCAAAGAATTCATACTGGAGAAAAGCCCTATAAATGTGATGAATGTGGGAAAGCCTTTAGTCAGAGGACCCATCTTGTTCAGCATCAGAGAATTCACACTGGTGAGAAACCATATACTTGTAATGAGTGTGGAAAATCCTTTAGCCAAAGAGGTCACTTTATGGAACACCAGAAAATTCATACAGGAGAAAAACCTTTCAAATGTGAAGAATGTGAAAAAACCTTCACCAGGAGTACACACCTTACTCAACATCAAAAAATTCATACTGGAGAGAAAACCTATAAGTGTAATGAGTGTGGGAAGGCCTTCAATGGGCCTTCAACATTTATCCGTCACCATATGATTCATACAGGAGAAAAGCCTTATGAATGCAATGAATGTGGAAAAGCCTTCAGTCAGCACTCAAACCTGACTCAACATCAAAAAACACACACTGGTGAAAAACCCTATGATTGTGCAGAATGTGGAAAATCCTTTAGTTACTGGTCATCCCTTGCTCAACATCTGAAAATTCATACAGGAGAAAAGCCCTACAAATGTGGTGATTGTGGAAAGGCCTTCATTTACTGTTCATCCCTTACTCAGCATCGGAGAATTCACACTCGAGAAAAACCCTTTGAGTGCAGTGAGTGTGGAAAGGCTTTCAGTTATCTGTCAAACCTTAATCAGCATCAGAAAACTCATACCCAGGAGAAAGCCTATGAATGTAAGGAATGTGGGAAAGCCTTTATTCGGAGTTCATCTCTTGCTAAGCATGAAAGAATTCATACCGGAGAGAAGCCTTATCAATGTCATGAATGTGGGAAAACCTTCAGCTATGGCTCATCACTTATTCAGCATAAGAAAATCCATACTGGCGAAAGACCTTACAAGTGTAATGAATGTGGGAGAGCCTTTAGCCAGAAAATACACCTTACACAACACAAAAGAATTCATACAGGAGCAAAGCCGTATGCATGTCCCAAGTGTGGTAAGACCTTTCGACACTGTTCATCTCTTGCACAACATCAGAAAACTCACACAGAAGAAAAACCCTACCAGTGTAACAAATGTGAAAAATCCTTTAGCCAGAACTCCCATCTGACTCAGCATCAGCGAATTCACACGGGAGAGAAGCCCTATAAGTACAGTGAATGTGACAAATCCTTTACCCAGAGCATGCACCTAAGTGAACATCAGAGTACTCACACTGGAGAGAAACGTTACAACTGTAATGAATGCCCACAGACTTTTAGCCAGGACACATCCCTTATTCAGCATCAGAAGATTCACTCAGGAGAGAAGCTTTTTGGGTGTGATGACTGTGGAAAAGCCTTCAGGTATCGCTCTGCTCTCAGCAAACACCAGAGACTGCACCCTGGCATAGCTGCTCTAGGAACATCATAAATACAGCTGCTGTAGTCTTTGTTTTTTTAGTGATGAATCAGAGCGGGGTGAGGAACTCCTTAAGGTATTTTAAATTTTTCCTATCTCATGATGAGATAGTCCATTGGGCTGAACTAATCCAAATATGTTACTAGCATTGTGACAAGCTACTTTAAGTTTTTTTTGTGAATGAGGTAAAACAAAAGATTGAAAGATGATTTGAAAGGTAGCTTGGAGTTTTATACAGTTTTGTATATTTATAATATATTCTTAAATAGTTGCACTATTCATCCACATTTTGTCTTGGATCTACAATGTGTGTGGGTTTTTGCATGTTTTGCTAGGAGAAATTTGTATTTCGGTAACTAAGAATTTGTTTTGCTCCTGTTCTAATGCACTTACGTTATTCAGGTCCTTAAATAAAAATAATTATAAAATACAATCAAACTCAATTGCCTGTGACTATTAAAATTTGTCAGCAGGTTCATTGGTGTGTACCTGTATTTCCAGCTTCTTCGGCTGAAGTGGGAGGGTCACGAGCCCTGGAGTCTAAAGTAGAATAGACAGTACAATGAATTCTCATCTCAAAAACCAGTATTTCCTCTTTTAGCTTTAGAATAATTTATTGTAGAAGTTACAGCTAGATAGGTCTACTTCTACAATATGTTGTACACCTGGTTGCCCATGGTGTCTTGGTTGGGGTTGCAATAACAAATAGTTATGGTTTAAACAAGAGCATTTTATTTCTCACAGTTCTGAAGGTTAGAGTCTGGAAAGGGTCCACTGTCTGGTATAGTCTGCTATGTCCTTATGTGCTTCCATGGCAGAAAACAGAAAAAGATTTTTATAAAATCCTGTTCTTGAGTATTCTATGATTGAACCTTCCAGACACTCATTCGTAATAACACCATACTGGGGAGTAAGTTTTCAGTTTATGAATTTGGAGATGATTTAGTCCTAACAACTGAGAACAAGATTTAGTGCCAAGGCTGCCCTTAAGACTCATGTCAGTTGACCCAGGGTATAGAACCAAGGCTTCAGAAAATCTGCCAGCCCTAGTCCTCACTTTTTGAGACATAATCTCTGTTGTATAGCCCTGGCTGTCCTAGAATTTATAGTGTAGACCAGGCTGGCCTTGAATTCACAGACATCTGCCTGTCTTTGCCTCTTTTGACTGCTGGGATTAACAGCATGTGCCACCATGTCTGGCTATTTAACTTCTAATTTGTGCCCTGGAAAGAACAATTGACCTAAACCTCTTTAGTTAGTTGCTCTTTCTCACTCTTTTTTTTGGAGGGGGGCAGGTTTTCAAGACAGGGTTTCTCTGTGTAACATCCCTGGCTGTCCTGGAACACACTCTGTAGACGAGGTTGTCCTTGAACTCACAGAGATCCACCTACCTCTGCCTCCCGAGGGCTGGGATTAAAGGCGTGCGCCACCACAGCCAGCCAGTTGTTCTTCCCTTTGGCTGTTCACAGCTTAGTTTATTCAGCCCACATGATGTAGCTTTTGAGTGTCATCCGGTTTATATAGATTTTTCTCAAGGTCTGGGAGACAGGTTGACTTGCCTCTTCCCCAAAGCACAAAAACTAAGCTGCAGTGTAAAGTTATTCATTCACACTTGGTTTCCTTGTATCAGAATCAGATAACAATGTTTTATACATCCTAGAGCATGCTCTACATTAGCCATGCTTTCAGTTTTGAGTGAATGAATTCACAAAGTACATAGCAAGCAAAAGGTGTACAAGGGGCCACAACAGTCCTCTGTGTACTGTTCCAAATTGAGTCTATTTGTCACCAAAGTGAAGTTTTTTTTTAAGATTTATTTTTACTTATGTGTATATGTGTGTATCTATGTGAGTGAATGGTATATGTGTGTGAGTGACCTAGAAGGTAAGAAAAGGGCCTGGGACAGGCAGCTGTGAGCTGCCCACAGTGAATGCTGAGTGCTGAATTCCTGCCTTCTTTAGGAGCAGTGAGCACTCCTAACCACTGAGCCATCTCCAGCCCTGGACTACACTTTAGATGATTGGGTAAGGACATCCTCTGCTGTGACCACCCACCAACCAGTCTGAGTTATTTTATGAGCCCAGCTCAGGTTTTCAATTGGAAATCCTGTGTAGCTATTAGAAATCAAGATTGTTAGCTGGGTGGTGATGGTTACACATCTTTAGTCCCAGCACTCGGGAGGCAGAGGCAGGTGGATAACTGAGTTGGAGGCCAGTGTGGTGTACAGATTGTTTTCTTATGGAAATTCTACCTTTGCTACAAAGCCTACTATAAATGAACATGGATACCTGCTGGAGTAGATGAATACTCACTATTAAACTGCACATAGTTCCTATTCTGTCCTCTAGTCTGTTAGTGCTGGAAGATGTTGGCAGTCAATAATTATTTAAGAAATATGGCAGAACAAGTTAATGTTGAGGGAAGGTCCATTAACTTTCCCCCTTTTAAACTGTAATTAGGGGTTGCTTAGTGGTTAAGAATATTTGTTTCTGCCCCACCAGTTCCCAAATACCCAGCAGCTGCTTCCCAAGTAATTGACTCAGAGGCTTAATATTACTTATAAATGCTCAACTGGTAGCTCAGGCTTATTGCTAACTAGCTCTTATACTTAAATTAACCCATAATTCTTATCTGTGTTTAGCCACGTGGCTTGGTGCCTTTTCTCAGTACAGCATTCTCATCTGGCTGGTGACTCCCGACTTTGCCCTTCCTCTTCCCATCATTCTCAGTTTGGCTTTCCTGCCTAACTTCCTGCCCAGCTACCGGCCTGTCAGCTTTTTATTAAACCAATTGGAGTGACAGATCTTTACCGTGTACAGGATTATTCCATAGTAGGTGTGGCTTGTGTGGTTTACTGAAAAGTTGTCGCTCTCAAATGTTCCCACAGAGATGTGAGGAGCAGGAAACAGCAAAAGCCATATTATGACTTTGCTGATATAGCTAAAAGCTCATATATGAACCAAGCCAGTGACAGTCACTGAGGAAAGAAGGACATTTCAGAAGTGGGACCAGCAGTGCTTGATAGCCATCTAACTGTGTGGTAAGGAAATGAGTTGCTGCAGATAACATCAGATTCCACTGGGATAACGGTATGTGTGGTTTGCTCCTTGCCCCCTTGGCATTCGGGCAGGCAGGTTCTTGCTATGCCAGACTTCACCAGATGCTTGAACGTTTATCATTGCTGACTATGCCCCTAAATTTGCATAGCACTTCCCAGTTGAGATGGTTAATATTTACTGCCACCTTTGTTGGATTTAAAACCACCAGGAACCAAACCTCTAGGTGTTGCCTGTGAAGGTTTCCAGAGAGGATTAACTGAGGAAGAAAGACCCACTCTATGTGTGGCAACATCACACGGGCTAGGGTCTGGTGCAAAGGATGAGCAGAGTGTGGTGGTTTGAATGACAGTGGCTCCCACAGGCTCATAGGGAGAGTAGGAGTAGGGGTGGCTTTGTTGAAGAAACTGTGTCACTGGGTGGGCTTTGGGGTTTGAGAAGCCCAAGCCAGGCCCAATGTCTCTCTCTTCCTGCTCCCTATGGATTCAGATGGAGAACTCTCAGTTCCTCCTCCAGCACCATGCCTGCTTCCTGTCATTCTTATAATGGACCAAACCTCTGAACTGTGAGTAAGCCCCAGCTAAATGCTTTCCTTTATAAGAGTTGCCATGGTCATAGGCATTACTGGTGGGTGTGAAAGTGTGAAGGACAGAAGATTGTAGAAGGAGAGAGCAGATAGTAGCATATTTAAAAGGAAGAGGAGGGAGAGAACTTTTGGAACAAGAATTTAAAGTGGATGGAGAAGCTTTACCAAATAGGATAAACCCAGGCACCAGATGCTGCATCATCCACAGGTGTGGAAATTCCTGCCCCCAGATCCCAAGGTTCCAGATAAAAAGGCTGAATGCTATGTCTACATGGACACTGGCTCCATAAACATTTACTGTGCAATGGATCTGTCAGACACAAATACTACATCAGACGAGCTGAAAACACAGAGTGGAAGACTGTCATTTGGGTAAGAGATTATTAAAAGTCACAGGCAGACAATAGCATGGCAGCAGTGTTGGTGGCCATGTCAGAGGAGCAGCAGGTGGCTGTTGACTTCAGGGTGAAAGCCTACCAGGAGGAAAATCCCTGGTGGGTGAATCTCAGATTAGGCAAGGCCCTGAGACCACAGACCTCAGAGTGTCTTTTGCTTCTGCTGTGCCTTTACACTTTTTTTTTTTTTTTTTTTTTTTTTTTTTTTTTTGCCCCTGCCATTGTCCTCTGGTACTTTTGGCATGGTGTGAATGGGTGTGGGAAGATCACCACTGCCTATAATGTAGTGTGTTTATCTCATGGAAACATCCTGTTCTACTGGGCATTTTTACCTGTGAATTATTATGAAGATAATTTCTTCCTAAGCTGTACTGCCTAATTAATAGTAATAATAATATTAGTTTGTACAGAGTTTTGATGAATAAAAATAAATACAAGGAAGTGTGTCACACAGCTAGAACACATGAGTTTCTATTGAGGAGCCATATAGACTGTGGCTTAGGTTAATGATTAAGAAAAACAACTGAGTCCCAGTTAGCACAGCTAACTTAAATTCTTTTAACTTTAATGTTGGGAGGTGTTTCAGAGTGCATCATAGCTGAAACAAAGCTTTGAAAATAACTTAAGCTAGACTAAGATGTTTTTGTCAAATAGCTTTGAGGTAAAAAACCCAAGAAGATAATCTAAAGTTTTAGAAAGGCACATAGTTGAATGCAGAACTCATTGAGGTCAGGGAACAAGAACAAAGCGGCCTAATTATTACTAGTTAATGCACATTTCTTGCTAGGATTGGTTGATGACCAAAGGTGATGATTAATTCCTTATACTCATTTCTGCCCTCAACCTCCTGATATAAGAAACCATTGATGAGTGGGTATGCACCCTAAAGATTTAAAGTAGAGCTGACAGATTCTTTTTCATATATAAAGGTCTGGGTTTGTGATTCCTTTAAGATTTCTTATAAGATTACCTTCCAATATAAGTAATAAAGTAATTGGCTTTGTAACTGCAAAATGCAGCCTGACAGTAAAAGACCTGACTGAGAAGAATACTTTGCTTGCTCACACAGTTAATCTATAACAAGTTGCTTGGGTATGAATGTATGTGGGTTCTTGGGATAATTTGTTTTTCACCTGTAATACGTAAAATGTTTAATCATATAAGGGATATGGAAAATATGCTGTTTTTTACTGTTTGTTTTGTATTCATTGTAATCATTCACTTGAAAAACAGAATGTAACCACATTGTAATTTTTATATTGCCAGAAAGATTTTGCTGGGGTATATAAATTTTAAGAAAAGAATAGAGGTAAAATGGGCTAGAAGGAAAACATCAAGAATGAGAATTAGAAGGAAAACATCAGCTGGGCTGTAGTGGTGGACGCCTTTAATCCCAGCACTCAGGAGGCAGAGCCAGGCGGATCTCTGTGAGTTTGCGGCCAGCCTGGTCTACAGAGCAAGATCCAGGACAGGCACCAAAACTACACAGAGAAACCCTGTCTCAAAAAAACAAAAAAACAAAAACAAAAACAAAAAAAAACAAAAACAAACAAAAAAAACAAAACAAAAAAAGAAAAAGAAAAAGAAAAAAAACATGTCAGAAAGAGAAAATTTAAAAAAAAAAAAGAAGGAAAACATCAAGAATGAGAGAAGGAAATCACTAGGAAAATAAAAAATAGAAAATGCAAAAGAAGAATTAAGAAAAGGTCTGAAGGAAAGTCACCATCAAGAGAGTGTGAGTGTCTTTTTCCCTAACTCCCTCAGATAGGAAAGCCTAGTACCCGCCAACACTGTGGATTTCCCTTTGAGCCCTGTGCTGCTGGAGCCTGGCCCCAGACAGCAATAGCTTCTTTATTAACCAATGACAGTTATACATGTTCACAGTATACAGAAGGATCCTCCCACAGCATTTCCCCCTTTTTGTCTAATTAAAAAGGAAGGTTTTAACCTTAACATAGTAAAACTATATATAACAAAAATAGTTATCAAGTAAGAATTAAAATTATAATATCCAGTCCATTTGTATTTGGCAAAATTGGAGAAAATACTCAATTATCTATCTTATCTTAGTGAATCTAAAGTTTTATATCTAATTTACCTTTCCATCATAACTAAGAAAAACTATAATTATAACTGTCTAGTCTTCAACTCCATTAAAGACCCCAGAAAGGTAAAATGTTACCAAATGATAGGGACATCAGGCTTCCTGGATAGCCACCCAAAGTTCCTCTGTAATGTTGGAGCATCCAACACTGGCCTACAGGCCTAGCATATCTGACAAACTTTCCTGTGAAGAGGGAATTTTGAAGGACTGTCCTACCTTGTCTTGGCAAAGTTCAGCAGTTACCTTTCTTGTATCCTGCTGGTCTAGTTTGAACAGTAACTGTCAGCAATTGAGGCAAGGGCAGTTTCTTTGCCCACATGGCTAGCTTTTGCCATAAAGAAAATAAACTCCATACAGAGTTTCTTCAATCCCCATCATCTTCTCTGAAGTAGATTGGTGCTGCCAGGAGCAGACATGTCTCACTGTCATGAAAAGCCTTAGGTCATTAAACATATTAAATTCCATATTCTATAAATCTTTGAAGTGTTTGAGGACCATCTATCTATCTAAATATATCTCTGTATGACCTTGAAAACATACCTAACATGACTATAAGTTTGACTATTATGGATGACTATTAATCTGTATTTTAAATTATACATTACATTTTAAATGAGCTGCATAAACATAATACCTTAAACAAGAGTAGAAATATACATACAGTATAACAAAATTAACTTTATATTTGTATCAATAAACCAAAATCCATACCAATGTAAAACATTTAAGATTAATAATTGTTTTTTGCATTAAAGTAGATTCAATATTCTACCCTTTTATCATTTATTCTATCATTTCTCTATCCCCTCTTTTCTTTTTAGAAAGATCACAGAATCTAATCTCCTTTGTTTAGCTTTTTTCCTCACCATTACCAATAACAACTTGTAGCCAATCCCCCTTAAATGATAATATACATCCATAACCTATGTTTTGGGGGGGAATGTGGGTGTAGTTCTCTAGACTACTTCCTGTTGATTGGGGGTGCTGATCTTTGGGGGACCCTGAGAAAATTTAGGTTTATGGTCAAGTCCTGACTAGAGTATTCTGTGAGACTGGATCATCTCAGTCAGCAGCCTTGAAGCTATTTTGGATGCTGGATCACCTGAGTCATTTTTATTGGTGTCTGGTCCCCTTGCTCTGAAAATATATAAAATTGTAAAGGTAACATACATATCTGCATTGATAAAAGTACAGACTCTGCATTGTACACAAGTCAGCCAAAGATGATTTTTTGTTATGTGTTTGAGCAGGTAAAATATACATCATGTGTCTTGTAGGGTTTTTTAAAATTTTTATATTTTTTTAATGTGCATTAGTGTTTTGCCATGGGTTTTAGGTTTCCTGGAACTGATGTTACAGTTTTTTTAAGCTGCCATGTGGGTGCTGGGAACTGAACTCAGGTTCATCTGGAAGAGCAGTCAGTGCTCTTAACCACTGAGCTATCTCTCCAGCTCCGTCTTGTAGTTCTTTTAGGTTTATTTTTTATGTCTATAGTCAAGATTTCAGGGGCTCTTAATCAATCAAACCTGATCATCTTTAACCTGGAATGAATCCATAGCCTTTTATTTTCTGGGGAAATAAAAGCAGAATCTCTTTCCCAACGTAACATACCTTTTGACTTCCATTTTGAAGTCAAGGTATTTTTAAAATATATAGGTTGATTTAATCCAGCAGCATTTACAATCAAATGTCTCTTAGCAGCTGTCAAACAATTCAAAGACAACATAATAACATACAGTATCAAGACTCTGTGTATTTTTCATCTTTACGTGACTATTTTCTTTTATATTACTTTACTCCCACTTTAAGGACTTTATCTTAAAACTACATTTTTCTTTTTCTATGACTCTCTATTCTCTTTTTCTTTTCTCTCTCAAGCCTTTGTACATTTTTAATCACATTGTAACCCATTTTGAGGTTTTTTTCCTTCTGAATCTGTCTTTACTGTGCATCTGTAGCCTTTTCTGTCTGCATGAGCAAAAACAAAAACAAACAAACAAAAAAAACCCAAAAAAACAAAAACAAAAACCCAAAAAACTGCTGTGTAACTTAGATCATGGCATGCTGGTGCTGGCTCCTCCCTCTTGGTTCCCTGAGAGTCTAGTTTCATGGTGGAGGTGCTGAGGAACGTTCACTGCCAGCTCTGGGAGCCATGTTTACTACCCCATCTCCGAGAAGTTTCTGTGTCTATGCTGTCACTTAGCAGTGTCCCCGAGCAGCACGTTTCCTCCGATCATGAACACCATGCAAGTGTCTGGAAGCAGGGCCTCTCAAAAGAGCTGACCATTTTTGTTGCTGGCATGGAGCCAGGAAGCCATCTCTTAAAGGAACAGTGCCTCTATTCACCACCAGCAAACAGCCCACTGAAGAAAAAGTGGTTACCAAGAAGCTACTCCTTTTTTGTGTGTTTAGAATCCTTTCCCAAGCTCTCTCAGGTGTTATGTGGACGTAGTTGTGCCACGTGGGAACACCACGTGTGGGCGGATGTTTCTTCCCCGCCTGACAGTTCCCAAATAGCTGACTCAGATGCTGAATATGAATTATAAATATTCAGCCAATAGCTTAGGCTTGTCTTTAGCTAGCTATTAAAACTTAAATTAGCCCATTTCTATTAATCTATGTATGTGTTACCGTGTGGCTCATGGCTTGTTACCTCATTTTTACACATCTTGCTCCCTCGGCGGCTGCCTGGTGTATGTCTCTCTCCACCGCTCTTCATCCCAGTAGCCTCAGTTTGATTGTCCCACCTCACTATATCCTACCTGCTATAGGCCAATCGACTCCTCTATTAACCAATGAGAGTAATACATATTCACAGTGTACAGATGGATTATTCCACAGCAAAGTTATTTAGCAAATACTCAAGGCATTCACAGTACCAGCGATGCTAACAGATGAACACACACATGCAACAGCTAATTAAAGAGAGTATGAACAAGTAAAATTCCTCTTCCTTCTCTCCAGGAGTTACCTTGACTATTACCCAAACATCCAAGTTTCCTGATTTAACAGTAGCTATTCGTTCCCTCTCTTTAATTTACTAAAATTAATTCGGCTGTTACAACTTAGCAAATAGGTGCTTCTCTTATAACCCTGGTTCTCAACCCATTGTGGCGGTGGTCACACTCTTTGTACAAATTGCATGTACACACAAAATTGGGCCTTCAATTACATGTAGGCCGTGAAATTTAGGCTAATAACTCCTACCTCACTATGTATCTTGGCTGGCCTGAAACTTGCTATGTAGACCAGACTGGCCTCAAACTCAGAGATCCGCTTGCTTCTGCTTCCTGAGTGCTGGGATTAAAGACATGCATTACCACATCCAGCCCTTCTCTTTCAGTTTCTGTCACAGGCTCCCACCATGTAGCCCAGGCTGTCCTGGAACCAGTTATGTAGAGGATGGTCTCAGAGTGACAGTGCTCCTACCTCAACTTCCCAGTAACAGGATTACAGGAACCACTGTGCACCAGCTTGCCTTCTCCTGGTCCTTCCTTTTCTCTTTCTCCACCTCATTTTTGTTCTTTTAGACTGTTACTGGGAGGATAGTCTGTCCCCACTAACCTTAGATTTGAAAAAGTGGGGCAGTGGGGCAGTGGGGACAGTGGGGACAGTGGGACAGTGGGACAGTGGGACAGTGGGACAGTGGG
>CABHPP010098398.1:0-21817 GCA_902168425.1 Peromyscus attwateri | reverse complement strand
TCAAATTGACAACCAAGAATAGCCATCACAATCCACTCCTTGTCAACTTGACACACAATCATATCTATCACCTTATGTCCTTATTAATTTTCAAATGAAAAACAATAACCAGATCATAATTATGCCTAAACATCACATAACTATCCCACATACAATTGGTATTTTTTACAGAGAACCCAGGTTCCATTCCCAGGACCCACACGGTGGCTAACCATTTCCTGTCACTCCAGTCCCAGACATCTCTCATCTTCTGGCCTCTGTAGGTACTGTGCACAGACACATACAGGCAAAACATCATATATTTTTAAAAAGTTAGAAAAAGGAAAGAATGAAATTCTCTACAGCGATGTTACAGCCCTGACACAGATCGCAGCCAGGGTAGCTAAAATGAATGCAATGCATGGAAGCAGCTGTGACCTTCTGATGCTGAGCCAGCCTGCTCAGAGGCAAAAGCATCTTTGTTCTGAGGTTAATAGAGATCATCATAACAGAGCAGAGTATACAGTGCTGTTAGGTGACTTTTCCTTGAAGTTTTGTGTATTTGTGTTCTCTATCTTTTTTGTCTGTGAGACTGTGGCATTGGTATAGTTATCTTTTAGATCAAACATCAAGATTGACAGGTATCATAGGCTCCAAAGCAACCTAATTTTCACAATGTCATTTACTCAGTTTGCAGATAAGACCTTGTGGTACAAGATGAACATGCCAGAGGCATTTCTTTCCAATATTTTTATAATTCATATATGTTCCTGCATGACTTTGAGGTAAGAATGTCCCTGCTTTTACATCGTGATCATGTTTAGAAATGGACTTGTTAACTAAGCATGCTTAGGAATAGGCAGAAGTCTACATGAATGTGTCCAGACTCACTAAGTAAAATCCACATGCTTCCTTTGTTTAGGAAAAGCATTGTTTTGGAAATAACTCCCATCCTCACCGTGCCTCCTGCAGGTAAGAAATCTTTCTCATTTCATCTGTCTTGTCTGTTGTGATTGCTACTCTTAGTAGTCAAACTGACTAACTTTGGGATTAACTAAAACCCAAAGAGTTGGGTACATCTGTGAGGGATTTTTCTTAAATGTTTTGAAATGGGAGGACCCATCTTTAATCTTGGTCATTTGAGGTGATAAGATCCACCTTTATCTGCTTGGTGGCAGTGCACACCTTTAACCCCAGCACTCAAGAGGCAGAGGCAGTCATATTTTCTGAGTTTGAGGCCAGAATGAGGCTACACAGAAAAACTCTGTCTTCAAAACACCAAACAAAAAAAAAAAGCCAATCAAACAAAGAATAAGAACCACCTTAAATCTGAATTGCATCTTCTGGTAGCAGCTGACATATATAAAGGATACTGAAGGAGGAAGCTCTCTCTCTTTGCCTGCTTCCCCTAGCTCTGGCTACCAAGTTCATTCCTTTACTAATATTACAGTCTACTTCTTTGGAATTTTGGCATATAGTGAAGACCATCTGAGATGTCCAGCCTCATGGACTGAACAACTACTGGACTGTGGTGGTATTGTGTTCCCCAAAATATTGTGTACCCTAATAAACTTATCTGGGGTCAGAGAACAGGACAGCCACAATATTAAACATAGAGGATAGGCAGTGGTAGCACACGCCTTTAATCCTAGCATTCCAGAGGCAGAAATCCATGTGTTCAAGGATACACCCAAGCATGGTGACCCACACCTTTAATCCCAGAAAGCAAGTCTTTCAATCCCAGGGAGTGGTGGTAGAAAGCAGAAAGGTATATAAGGCGTGAGGACCAGAAACTAGAGGCATTTGGCCTGGGTAAGCATTTGGCCTGGAGAAGCATTTTGGCCTGGTTAGGCATTTGGCCTGGTTAAGCATTCAGGCTTCTAGCAGCAGTTCAGCTGAGAGTCATTCAGATATGAGGACACAGAGGCTTCCAGTCTGAGGAAGCAAGACCAGCTGAGGATCCAGCGAGGTGAGATAGCTGTGGCTTGTTCTGGCTCTCTGACCTTCCAGTGTTCACCCCAATACCCGGCTCAGGTTTGATTTTATTAATAAGAACTTTTAAGATTCATGCTACACTGGACTCTTCATATTCTCATTGGTAGACAGACTTTGTTGGACTATCTGGACCACAGTTTGTGAGACATTCTGATAAATCCACTTTCTACATACATGGAGAGATTCATTCTACCAGTCTTGTTCATGTAGAAAAGCTTGAATAATGCAGTTTTTTTTTTAACCTGCCCATGGAGGAAGATGTGCTAGCTAACAATAGTGCTCATAAACACATTCTTCCTAGCTCCAATTCTCTCTAAATATTCAACTTTCTGTGAAGCCTACTCTTTTTATTATTATTCATTTGCCAACAGTTTGTTCTGAATTTCAGGAATAAAACTGCTAAAGCAATGGAGCCATCATCCAGTCTTATGGTGGAAGACCTATTATCTTGTTTGAGATCTGGTTCCTGATTTTCTTTCCTGATTGTTTGAAGTCCCCATGACAACCAGATAAAAAGTACCTTTAGTTCACCTGACCTCAATGTGAAGTCATCTAACAAGCATCTCCTTTTGTGTCCTTAAATCTGCTTTTAGTTGTTAATATTCTGGGCACTCTTCCACCTGTATGGCAGGGAATAACTCCACCCCACATAGTGTAGTGGGCTGTTCAAGCTAGCCACACTGTGTCCAGGAGGAGGAAGGGGAAGTGCCTATGGAGAGCAGGAAGATAACAGGGTCTGGCTTTGGAGCCAGGGCAAGTGTTTTTGAAATGCAAATCTCTGCAGATCTAGAAAAGGTCTTTGTCTGGGGTGGAAGGCAGGGTCAGGAATCACTGTGCTGTGTCTTTAAGCAGTGTAACCCTATGGGAGGAACTCTTGCCACTCAGTCCTCACTAGCCAATCAGGCTCTCCAGGTGACCTGCTAGTCAGAAGTGGTGCTGGGCTCTTCCAGGTGCCAGGCTTCAGGGTTGGCTTTGAGGAGGAACTGGCACCAGTGATTTTGTGTGCTGTGCTGCAAGTGCTGCTGCAGGGAGCTGAGTAGAGAGCTTGGGTGAGCTGGGAAACCATGAGATAGTGAGTGAGGGGCTGCTGCCCCCAGATGGGGTGGAGCAGATGGTGAGGTGCAGGAGCCAGTGTGGTGGGTCTTCCCTGGATCTAGGTGGGAACCTGCAGCCAGATTCCTTGTCCTGTAAGGTCTCATGTGGTCCTTGAAACTCCCTGGACCCAGGGGCTGGCCTCTGAATAACTTTGCTCTGTGGACTGAATCTGCTCAGAGCATTGGGTGCAGGGAGCTGTGTGTAGAAACATCTTTGTAGTCAACCTCAACATGCTTTTGATGCATCCATGGGAGGCAGGTTGCCAAACTCAGAGAGGCCTTATTTCTCAGTATCTTCTAGATGTTCAGCACTTTCCATTTAACCTTTACATGTAAGATGCACTTATAGTTAATTTTATGGTGGTTGTAAAGAGCATCTCATATGTTGCGTAGCACTCCACTACTATGCTGTGATGTCAAAGAGTAGAATTGGTGATATAAAGGATTTACCAATGCTTAGGAGATAGTAAGTTGAGAGTAGTAGAATTTAGCTGAGGGAGGACTGCCTCTAAAACACCCAAAAGATAAATATATGCAAACAAACTCTGTTAGAAATTAGGATGCTAGGAAACACATTTGTTCACCAGGATTTTCCAGACATTTGGCTCCAAACCATTACAAAGGAGATTGTCCTGATTTACAACCAGCCACTAAGCCCAACCCTATGTCAAAGAGCAGGCTTCTAACCAGCTGCTCAAGGAGGCATTACAGGGTCATAACAAACCTTAAGGCCTGGTGTGCCATAAAGTTCCACTTTTCTTCTTGAGAAAAGCATAGTTCTCAGAAATGGGCAGTGTGACACCAGGTGATAAGTATTTGAAAAGTAAAACACTGTTGTGCTAAGGACTTGCCTGATCAAGCAAGGCTTTCATTTAGGCCCTCAGGCGGGGGGGGGGGGGGGGGAGACACGAAATTCTTTGGAGTGCTAATAACAGTCTGGGGCCTAGGCCTTGGGAGCTTTCCCTAAGTGCCTGATGTATTGACAATAAAACAGAACTTCTCTAAAGCCAGGAATATGCTTGGGAAAGCTGGTAATGATCAGGGGCCAGGGCTTTTGTGGAGGGGCATTGCTTCAGATCTAGAGAACACAACTCTTCCCACTACATGGAGCTATGGTTATCAATCCCAAAGCCACTGTGGGCTTGGTCAGTAATGTTCTTGAGAAACCCTGTGTTCCCCTTGTGCAACATTGTTTGATTAGCCTCCTCCTGAATTTGCCCCATTGAATGATACTTTCTGATAACTTCCTAGATGTTCCCCATTTTCTTCCATTTCCTCCCTAGAAGTAATATACAAGATGTTATTCTTCTTAAGAAGCTTAATTGACATGAGATATAGCTTGTACAAAACCTCCCCAACCCAGCTTTTTATCTTTTCTACCTTCTACTTTTCCTATCTTTCTCATCCCCTGTGACCTTCACCTCAGGACCCCCTCACTAAAGAAGGTCCTGTTGTTTCAGGTCTCTAATATACTTAAGAAATTATTCTGGGAACATCTTTGCTGTATAACTCTCCCATCTGCCTAAGTGTCTAGACTGGCAAGTTGCCTGTCTCTATTTAAATTGTTCAAAGTGTAACTTGGAGCCTGAACCGAAAAGACACAAGGATGATAGCATATGTAGAATGCAAACCAGAGATGGATGCATGCTATCAATAAAGAGATTTTTCTCTATTAATCTCTTAAGTATATGGAGTGATTTTTCCCTGGGAAGACATATTGATTCTAGAACACCTGCACTTCTAGCCTTTTAGAAAAATGTTTCTGAGACAAGATCTCCTATGTGGACACAAGTGCCATTGGTCCCAGTCTGTTGCTCTTCAGGGTAGTGACCTTGCTGTCCTCTATATTACATCTGCAAAATCTTAAATTGAGTGATTGTACCACCTCAGAGTTTCAAAATTATCCATTTGAGTCATGCAATTGAATATTCATTGCAGTAAAAGGAAAAGGATTTGCATGTGGAGCATGGTTTCTACCTTCAGACCGGAATAGAAGGAATAGTTTATTGTGTACACTGCTGGGGGAAATAGGGTAGGCAATCAGCTGCTGAAGTCACCATTATGAAAAAATACCTGATTGTATCAGAGAGAGTGATTTTGTAATTTCCCAGCATGTACTAATTGATGACTTGTGAATGAAGACAGACCAGACTGATTGGTATACAATTTGGGAAGGTCAACTTACACTAAAGGATATTGAATTTTTTTATTAGGCAACATTCAGTTTTGCTTGACATAGTTATGTCAGTTCAGAGGTTTAATGTGGTGATATTGTGTTCTCCAATATATTGTGCAACCTAATAAATTTATCTGGGGTCAGAGAACAGAACAGATAGACATAGAGGTCAGAAGATGGTGGCATATACACCTTTAATCCTAGCATTCCAAAGACAGAGATCCATCTGGATCTCTGTGAGTTTAAAGCCACACTGGAAACAGCCAGGCATGGTGACTCATGCCTTTAATCCCAGGAAGTGATGGCAGGAGGCAGAAAGGTATATAAGGTGTGAGGACCAGGAACTAGAGCCTGGTTAAGCTTTTAGGCTTTTGAGCAACAGTTCAGCTGAGATTTATTCTGGATGAGGACTCAGAGGCTTCCAGTCTGAGGAAACAGGATCAGCTGAGGAATTGTTGAGGTGAGGAAGCTGTGGCTTGTTCTGCTTCTCTGATCTTCCAGAGTTCACCCCAATATCTGGCTCTGGGTTTGTTTTTATTAATAAGACCCTTTAAGATTCATGCTACAGTTTAAGAAAAAGGCCATTGCTGTAACTCTGTGTGTCAGGTTACAGATCTCATCAGCCAACAAGTGCATGTGGGCAAAAATCAATCTGTCTCTTATAAATGACATTCCCTCTACTAGAGAATGTCCTACTCTTTTTTGAAGTCAATATAGCTAAGTTTTTATCTTAAAAATACATTATTCTTATCATTTTAAAATATCACTTATTGGTATTATTTTTAACATTGTTAAAAGTACATTACTACTCTTATCTATTTGTTTCTGTTCTTTAATGTTTCTAGGTCATTATTTCATTCCTTTTCTCTTAAGAGCTGTTGATTATTGATTTCTGTTAGAACAATGTCTCCTGTAGCCCAGACTTGCCTCATGCTATATAATTGAGAATTGCATTGAACACCTAATCCTGCCTCTGCAGCCCAGTGCTGGGAAGACAGTCCTGCAACTCCTTCCAGGCTGGGCCCGGTGAGAAGGAAAAATGGACCAGTTAATGAGTGTCTCCCAGTCTCTCTGGCTTTTTTAGGGGACATAGAAGTGAAGAGGGACCTGTGCAAGAATTGAGTTCACTCACCAACTTTAAAGCTAATGTAGTGAAAGTGCAGAAAGAGTGAGCCAGAACAGAGGGTGAGAGCTCTCTTGCTTCAACAGTATTTGAGATTAGCAATGTGGAGTCATGTAATCAATTTTAGATGATCAATAAATGTTCTGACTAGCCATCCAATCAATAATCTGGATAAAGAACTGACCTTATCATGAAACCAAATTACTGTAGTTACACAAGTTCAACCAATATGGAAGATCTGGGTAAAATAGTGTGGCCCTGCCTAACAGGACTGCTATTTTCCTTGTTTAAGACGTATAGCCTTAGGAAAAAAAAAACATTAGTAATCCTTGGTTTGCTCTTATACAAATCCCTAGTATCTGGAACACGTGGCTATGAATTCTGTTTCAACTTTTCAAGATAATTATTTGAGATTATGACTATGTCATACCCACAGTCTCTTTCCTGCCTACAAGCCCTACCATTGACCACTCATTGTTTTCTAATTCATGGTCTATTTTTCTTTAACAGTTACACAGTAACAACAATTACTTTTTGAACACGACCTGTGTTTGGCTGCAGGACTTTACAGCTATGAAGCAAAGGGTTGGCTGAACTGGACAATCAGTGTGTATTTGTACACAAAGGACTGTGTGCTTTGGAAGGGAAATAGGAAGTGCTTTAGGAGACTGGAAGTATTTCTACTAAAATACAAATTTCCCAGATTAGGGTGGAAGGGCAGAGCTGAAAAGGCTTCTGCTGTCTGTGTCATTTGATTTGTGATCACCCAGTAGGGGAGCTGCTACTATCCTGAGTCCTAGCTGGGTGGCCTTAGCTAATGTGAGACCCTGGGAAGACTTAGCAATTAGGAATACCAATGGGAGGTAGCTTGCAGGTTCTTTCCAGGATTCTCATCTGGCTCTGTTGTAGGGAGCTGTGAGGAAAGTCACAAGCCATGCCATGGTGAGTGTGGGTAACACTGACTGTGGTGATATTGTGTTCCCCAAAATATTGTGCACCATAGTAAACTTATCTGGGGTCAGAGAATAGAACAGCCACTAGATACATAGGCCAGAAAATGGTGGCACACACACCTTTAATCCTATCACTTGGGAGGCAGAGATCCATCCAGATCTCTGTGAGTTCAAAGCCACACTGGAAACAGCCATGAATGGTGACTCACGCCTTTAATCCCAGGAAGTGATGGCAGGAAGCAGAAAGGTATATAAGGCATGAAAACCAGGAACTAGAGGTGGTTAAGCTTTTAGGCTTTTAGCAACAGTTCATGAGATTCATTCTGTATGAGGACTCAGAGGCTTCCAGTCTGAGGAAACAGGAACAGCTGAGGAATTGGTGAGGTGAGGTGGCAGTGGCTTGTTCTGCTTCTCTGATTTTCCAGCTTTAACCCCAATACCTGGCTTCAGGTTTGATTTTATTAATAAGACCTTTTAAGATTCATGCTACAACTGACCCCAAACCAAGAGGAGCAGTTCTGCTGAGCTGTCAGAGCTTCTGTAACTGGAATGAACTATGAGCCAGACTATGGTTCTGTTGATCCATGTGGTGACCTGGGCAGTGGCCCTTCTTCTCTGAGACTCCCTGAGTGTGGATTTTGCAGGGAGGGGGAGGCTCTGCCACCCTGGCTATGAGAGGCTGTGATACTTGTAATATATTTACATGTTGTTAGGCAGGTGGAAAGGACAGATTCCAGACCATGTGCCATAACCCATATGGCAAGAAATAGATATTAAATTATTCTTCTATACTGTTTGATGATTGGGCATCAGTGGGTCTGTCTGAAACCACAAGGAGACATGAGACTTTACAGAACCATAGCATGAGATTACTTCCACTTGCCAAGGGAGCTCTAGAGTTTGGAGCCTCTCTGTTTGGAAGAAATATCAGTAGCTGAATTTTCAGAAATATAACATTTAAGGGTCACTTTGAGTCAATTTTGCGGGAGTTGTGAAGCCTGTGTTAATTTCTATACATATAGAATCATAGGTAGCTGGGTAACATTGATTAGATCACACTTTTCCTGGCTGAGTTTCCTTTGGTCTTTTGATTAAAAGTTGACTATATTTTCCTGCTTTTGTTCTTGGCTCTTTCTGTCTCCTTTATTCTTTCACAAATATTGTACATATTCTTGATTGTTGTAACTTTGTGGTAAATTTAGAAATCACATGGTATCAATATGTGTATTATTTTTTCATAATCCCATTGAGCATTCTGAGTATTTCCACTTTGCATGTAGCATTGGAATCAGGAATCCTGTCATAAATTGTTGAGGATTTTCTTTGGATTATATTCAAGTCATGCTGCAAATTTCCCATACACAACCTCTTAATATTGATGCATTATGGTCCCATGGATCATTTATTTACTTCTTTGTTTATTTAGGTTTTGTTGTTGTTAATCTGTGGAAGACTTATTTTATTGAATAAAAAGTAACATAGGGCTTGGCAGGTGATGCAGCATATATTCTTAGGATAACATGAGTTCATATCCCAGTATCCAAGTTGGAATTCTCATAACCACCTGCTACTCCAGATCCAGCAGATCTGACACGGTCTTTTCTTGTATGTCACCTGTATACATATGGAAGACATTCTCCCTCATACAAACATACACAAAATGTAGAAATAAACTTATTTTCAAAAGTTCTTATGACTCATAAAGCATTTAGAACAAAACAAGTTGCTTTAGGTGCAAAATACAGATTATGCACCATTTCTTTAAAATTCTGTTATCTTGCATTTATTTTGGAAAAGTTTTCATTTTCTCACTCTGATGAGATTTACCAGCAACCATCAGTCATAGGAAATAAAATGGTGCCTAAGTGATTCTAATGATTATCCTTTTCTTTATTATAAGATAATGAGATCCTTTTAATAATCAGAGCTATTTTCTATAAAGTTAAAACATCAGAAGGCTTCAATCAAATTTCTCCAACTTTGGTGGAACAGCTCTCTTCTCCTAATTAATTTTCTATTATTGGCAAAGAACAGAACTGGAGTGCACAGGATGAATGCTGGCTGTTGCGGCAACGCCCACGTTACCGTAACCCATTCACCATGTCCAAGCGAGGGGCTGTGGATTGAAAAAATAAAGAGACAAGAGACAGCGAGTCATTCGCGCACGGCAGAATGCTGAATGCCAATGTTTTTCCCTTATGGTGGGAATAACTCATTATTAGGTAGTCCCTTCATGAGAGTAGGAAGTTTAAATGTGAGTTTGTGTGTGTGGGGTGCGTGCCCAGCAGCGGTGGCGGACAAAGGCGTGCATGAGATGGCCCGGAGATGGCCCCGGGGAGCAGGGGTCAGACAGGTACCCACCGGTGGGAGGCGGAGCTGCGATGGAGTGTGGCCCAGCAGGCGCCAGTTATAGAGCCCAGCACTGGGTGGAGCCAAAGCCGAAGCCGCAGTCTCAGCTCGCGCCAAGTGAGCAGAGGCCCGAGAGAGGGACTAGAGCTAAAAGTTTAAACTGGCCCAACTTCTGGTGTAAAATGGTTTCGGTCAGGACATGGAATGCTAAGTGAATGCTGTTTAAATAAAGGATGTTCTGTTCTTTTGATTGTCTTAATAAATGTTTGGATGAATGTTTTATTCTCATGGTAGATAAACTAAAGAAACAGGATTCATAATTTTAAACTATATATTAGGTATGCTCTTGTCTGTTGATCATCACTGAAATTTTGGGTCTGCTCTTTAAGTTGCTTTCCAGAAATTCTTAGTTTAATTCTATAGAAATATAACACCTAAAGTGGATTGGGTTATTAGCTTATTAAATAATGTTGTTGCTAAGATAAACACATAAAAAAAAACTCTTACTGATAAAGAGGTTACAATATTATTTTTCCAGTAAATAAAATACAGGTAAATTGTTTAGTCCACATTGTTAATAATTGGCTATTTGTGCTAATGTGTTACTTGGGATCTATAAAAAAGGATCCTCTTTTTAAGATTTTATAATAATACTCAAAAGTATTACTTAAAGTTACCTCTTCAAATCCTTTAGAAATTGTATTTAATGCTTTTATAATTAGCATATGTAAAAAGGACCATAAAAATAAAAGCTGATGATAGAACTGCTCAATTATTATTGCTTTCATATTTTAAATACAAAATGGTGCCTATATGTAAAACTGGAGGCTTTAAAAGTACAGAAAAAAAGGTGTTTTGACAAACAGTTATCAATGACAAACAGCCTAAATTAAAAATAAAAATATATGGGATTGGGATTAGAAGATTATTGGATTCTGGTGCTGGATATATCTATAATTTCACAAGAATCCTGAGATCCCAATTGGCCTCTTAAAAATTCTACCTCTAACCTACAAGGTATTGGCACAGCTCAGATGCCATTACAGAGCAGGCTGCTTTTAAATTAGAAGGATGAGGAAGGTCATGCAGGAACATTTCAACCCTTTGTGCTACCTGACATTCCAGTGAACTTGTGGGGATGAGATGTGTTAGACGGTATGGGAGCCGTGCTTACTACACAGCCTGTACAACAGATGCTGAAGGATCAGGGCTACTGCCCAGGCAGAGGCTTAGGGAAAATGTTGCAAGGAGACCCACTACCTGTGGCAGACAAAACCTGTGTCACTAGAGGTCCTGGGGATATTAGAGGATTAGGGTCTTTTCCATAGGGGTCACTACAGCTGGCCAGTGACCAGTGACTTCTTTGGTTTAATTTTGAGTAGAATCTTATTCTTGTTTAAGGGACCTTGATATATATTTGTAGGTATGTCTTTTTGTCTTATTTGGTCAGTTGTGCCATCTATGTTGTTGATTTTATTAATTGCCATCTAAATTTATTGTTTCTCTGAAAAATGATGGATCTTCACCAATATTTTTTCAGAAAATTTGCTATTTGATGTTATGAGTTCCTTGAGGTTTTGTTTTGTTTTAAGTTTCTGTGGAGATACAGTTTTAGTTTTCTCTTCTTGATCTTCAAGGCTCATTTCTTGACAAATCTGTGTTTTCTAGTTGTTGCTAACTTCATGTTTGGATTTTTGCTGCTTAAGTGATTGATATGGTTAATATATTGGGTTTGTGTTTTTAAAATCTTCTAATATTAGTGTGTCTGTCTTAATTAGCTTCAGCTGTCAACATGATGTAGCCTAGAGTCATCTGAGAGGACATCAATTGAGGCTCTGCCCAGATCAGAATAGCTAGTTACTATGTTTGTGAGAAATTGTGTTGATTGATGTGGGAAGGCTCTTCTGCTGAGGTTTTAATAACTTAAGCAAGTGGGCCTGAGATGGTTGAGAGATCTAGCTTAGGACAAGACAGTGACCAAGCAAGAGAGAATGCCAGTAAACAAAGTTTCCCCGTGGTTTTCACCCTCAGTTCCTAGCTTTAGTTTCTATACTAAGCTCTCACAATTTTTGATTGTGATCTGGCAATATCAGCCAAATAAACCTGTTCATTACCTGAGATGCTTTTGGTTAGAGAATTTAATCACAGCAAGAAACAAGTAAGTTGGATCAAAATGTGGTACATCAAAAGTGATTATGTTGCTGGGTAGAACATGGGAATATTGTCTTTTGGAGATATGTGGAAGATAGTAGGACTGTAGATGACAAAAGCCATAGAAAGCTGCACACAGAGCTCAATTGTCTATTCTTGTAGGACTAGGAATATGGGAGTGTTGAAAGTAATACAGATAGGGGAGCTTAAAGTCATAGGATTTCAATGGGAAATAGACACCATGAAAAATTTAGCTAGAGGTCATTTGTATAATATTTTGCTCCCAAATCACTCCTATTTTCTCATTCTCTGAGAAATTGAGCAAGGCAGAATTAAAAGGTAATTGGCTGATTTCTTGGACAAAATATTGATTCTCTTGGGTGTTTATTACTGATGACTCATTCAGGTTTACAGTGGAAAAGAAACAAGTGGTGCAGAAACAAATGAAAAGTCAGTGCTCACATCCCTTTCTTTTTTTTTTCAATTTATTCTTCTTTTATATAATACATAGGGAAAACCAGCATGAGGTCGTTTCAAATGGCAGTCATGTGTGGTGATATTGTGTTCCCCAATATATCGTACACCCTAACAAATTTTTCTGGGGTCAGAGAACAGAACAGCCACTAGACAGACATAGAGGCCAGAAAATGGTGGCACTCACACCTTTAATCCTAGCATGCCAGAAGCAGAGATCTCTCTGGATCTCTGTGAGTTCAAGGCCACACTGGAAACAGCCAGGCGTGGTAACAAGAGCCTTTAATCCCAGGAAGTGATGTCAGAAAGCAGAAAGGTGTATAAGGCGTGCGGACCAGGAGCTAGAACTGGTTAAGCTTTTCGACTGGTTAAGCTTTCAGGCTTTTGAAAAGCAGTTCAGCTGAGATCCATTCAGATGAGGACACAGAGACTTCTAGTTTGAGGAAACAGAATCAGCTGAGGAATTGGCTAGGCGAAGAGGCTGTGGCTTGTTCTGCTTCTCTGATCTTCCAGCATTCACCCCAATACCTGGCTCCAAGTTTGTTTTTATTAATAAGACTTTCTATGACTCATGCCACAGTCATGTGTGAAGCAGAGGCAAGAAATTTCAAGAAGTTTAGCGCTATTAAAGAGAAGGCCTTTCTCAGCATTTGAAGCTTAGGAAAGTACCCTAAGGGTAAAACTCCATCCATCTAAGCCTTCAACTTATGGAAGGAATAGGCAACTTGATTCCTAATCTGAAGAAGCAACTTCATATAACTCTGGTCCAAGCATGGTAGCATCAATCACAACTTAGAAGCCAAATTTGGGGGGATAACCCATGTTGTACTGGTTCTGGAAACAAGAAAGATGCAAAATTTGTGGTCATAGATTCTTCCTCTGTGGTTTCAGTTCAGCACTGTTGTACTCATCTATGTTTGGCAGGGTCAGAGCCCCAGTGAGAAGACTGTGAGAGTTCATTGCATGAAGCTATGAAGATTAAGTCAGTGTTGTATTTTGAGATGATAAGATGTTGGTATACATCTTCCATGGAGAGCTGCATATAGGGAGCAAAGGAGAGACATTATGAAAATTTCAGGAATAGAGCTATCTAAGACCTTTGAGAATGAAGCCCCATCTATCTGAGACAGAGCTACAGGATTTGTTGTTTGCCCTGCTGAGTTTTAGTCTTGCCTTGGTCCAATCTTCCCTCACTGTGCCTACATCCCTTTTTTTCTTTCTTTAAAAATTTATTTCTCTCTCATATAATACATCCCAACTGCAGTTTCCTGGAACTCTTCCAGAGGTGCAGCCTTTAGAACAGCACTCAGGGCTCAAAGGGAAATCCACAGCATGGTGAAGCTATGACTTTTCTATCTGAGGGTAATTAGGGAAAGTAAGAACACTCACATACTCTCTTGATGGTATCTTTTCTTTATTCTCTCATGTTGTTCTCTCTCATTGCTCTGTCCTATCATGTCTTTTTACAGTTTATATATTCTAACAAACTCTTTCAGGCAATAAAAGTCATAAAAAAAGTTGCATTCATAGATAAAGACGTGATTAAAAACAGAGACATCCTGAAAACTCTCATGCAATAAAGCCTCTCATGAGTAAGCAAGGAGCTATATGTAAGCTTCTGATTATCCAAGACCTGTAGCCTCTTACAGCTTGGGCTTCAAGTTAGACCTGTCATTTCTTGGTCACTATAGAAACTCTGAGCCACCACTGCTCCATCATATCTTGAAGGCAGGACAAGTGTGGTTCTAATGTTTTTTGGCTGGCTTGGTGTGCCAGTCTCACCACTTGGAGCCTTATGTGGTTAAAGAAGAAGGTTGGTTCAGCCTCTGTATTCTTGATCACTAGGGTCACCCTTATAGGTTCCAGAAAGTTTGCACTGCACTGTTTCCACATCCCCTGCTAAAAGCTCCCCTCTTGTATAATATTAAAAGGACCAGCCTTAATAATATACTTCCCAGAGGCTCAGGAGAGAAACTATGAATAGCAAGACTTATTTTCGGGAAATGAATCTAAGTACACCAAGCTTTGTCCGTCTACTTTATTCCTCTGAGATAAAATCCTATCTACACAGCTTCAGTTCTGTTCTCGTGCCTAGTTCCTTTCTTGCCTGATTTCTCTCTACCTTTATCTACTGTTCTCTCTAAGTTCTATCTTAATTCTCTCATCTTAATTCTGCCTCATCTAGGTCCTTCTCATCTTGTTCTTACCCAGCTAGTACTTCCCCATTTGGCTCTTCCTTATCTTCCATCTTGTCTACACATTCTCGCTAGTCAAAATCCTCCTTATGCCTCTCAGTTCTCCATCCTCAAGTTCTCCACTCCTCTATTTCTCTCAGTCTCTTTATACCTCTAAGTCCTCTCAGGTCTCTGAGGTGTTCAGTTCTAAACCCAAGCAATAGTGACCTTCTGCCAGAGCATAGTCACCAGGCTTGAATTCTTATGGGGTCATAAAGGTAGGTAAAAGTTTTCCTCAGGCAATGACCAGCAGGCTTTCTTTTACAACCCAAAATGGGAGTGGTAAAAGAGGAGGTCAACTGAGTGCTAATGACTGGTTAGTATATCAAAAAGGGGATCTATGTGCTCAATCTACATTCCTAGAAATGGTTAGGTAAGAAGCTAGGGGTCTATTTGTAAGGTTGTATAAGAAAGGAGGGTCTCAGCCGGGTGGTGGTGGCGCACGCCTTTAATCCCAGCACTCAGGAGGCAGAGGCAGGTGGATCTCTGCGAGTTCAAGGCCAGCCTGGGCTACCAAGTGAGCTCCAGGAAAGGCGCAAAGCTATACAGAGAAACCCTGTCTTGAAAAACCAAAAAAAAAAAAAAAAAAAAAGAAAGAAAGAAAGAAAGAAAAGGAGGGTCTCACCCTAAATAGCACATTCCAGTCATCTCTCCCTGTTTTCTCCTCCTCTGTCCTGATCCTTCCTGTTCCCATCCCTACCTGCCTCCAGTGCACCCATAACATCTATTCTATTTCCTTTTCCCAGGGAGATCCATGAATCTTCCATAGAGCTGTTTTTACCTCTTTACATCTATGGATTGATTAACTATGTTTACTGTGATTGTACTTTAGTTAACTGCTAATATCTGTGGTGATATATTGTATACCCTAAAAAACTGGCCTGAGGATCAGAGGACAGAGCCAGCCACTAGATTAGACATAGAGGTCAGGCAGTGGTGGCACACACCTTTAATCCTATCACTCAAGAGGCAGAGATCTATCTCTGCCTGAGTTCAAGGCCACACTGGGCTACATGAGATTGATCCAGTATAGGAGAGAAACAAAGCCAGGCAGTGGTGGCACACACCTTTAATCACAGCACTTGAGATCTCATGCCTTTGCTTGGGAAGCACACATGCCTTTAATCTCAGGAAGTAATACAGCAGGGCAGAGAAAGGTATATAAGGCATGAGGAAACAGGAACTCACTCACTGAGGATTTTGTAGAGGTAAGAACTAATGGCTGGTTGTTTTGCTTCTTTGATCTTTCAGCTTTTACCCTGATATCTGGCTCTGGGTTATTATTTTTTTTAAAGACCATCTAAGATTCAAACAACAAATATCCGCTTATAAGTGAATACACCATATTTGTCTATGTGCTTCTGAGTTGCCTAACTCAGGATAATAAAGAAATCAAGAAACTAGACAACAACAAACCAAATAATCCAATTATAATAGGTTACCCCTCTAAATAGAATTCTCAGTAGAGGAATCTAAAATGGCTGAGAAATACTTGAAGAAATATTCAACATCCTTAGCCATCAGGGAAATACAAATTAAAACTACTTTGAGATTTCATGTTACACCTGTCAGAATGGTTAAGATCAATAACACGTGGGGCAGTTAATGCTGGCAAGGACATGGAGCAAGGGGATTCATTGCTGTTGCAAGTGCAAACTTATACAGCCATTGTGTAATCAATATGTAATCCTCAGAAAATTAGAAGTCAATCTACCTTAAGACCCAGCTATACCACTCGGGTATATACCCAAAAGATGCTCCTTCATCCTACCACAAGGACACTTGCTCAACTATGTTCATAGTGGCTTTATTCATAATAACCAGAAACTGCTATGTCTGTGAAAGATTGTGTTGATTGATGATTGATGTGGGAAGGCTTCTGCACTGAGGGTGGCAATATCCCTAAGAAAGTGGGCCTTTGCTGGAAAAGGGAGCTATCTGAGCATGAGACAGTGACTAGGCAGAAGAGAAAATCAGGAAACAATCTTTGCCCATGTGAATTGCCTTCAATTGTTAGCTTGAGTTTTTATCCTAAGCTCCTAAAATGATGGAATATGATCTGACACAATCAGACAAATAAACCCATTCATTGCCTGAGATACTTTTGGTTAGAGGATTTAGTCACATCAGCATAAAAGCAAGTTAGAACAAAAAATGGAACACCAAAGGTAATTTTGTTGCTAGGTAGAACCTGAGAATGTTGTCTTTTTGAAGAATGTTGAAGATATCAAGACTTAGGTGGCAAAAACCATAAAAAGTTGTACATAGAACTTAATTGGTTGTTCTTATAGGACCAGGAAGATGGGAATGTTAAGAGTAATGACAGAAAGTGGAGATTGAGATTATAGGATTTCAGTTGGAAATAGACTCCACAAAAATTAAGCTAGAGGTCATTTGTGTGATATTTTTGGCTCCAAAATCTTATTCTACCCATGCCCTGGAAATTTAGTAATGAAGAATTAAAGAATAATGATTTAGTTTCTTCAATGGAATATTGAATCTGTTGGATGGTTATTACTGATGACTCATTCAGGTCTACAGTAGGAAAAAAACAAGTGGAGCAGAAGTAAATGAAAATGAAAAGGTAGTTTCAGATGGCAGTCAAGTGCTGAAACAGGCAGGAATTTTCTAGGAGTTTATCACCATTATATAGAAGGCCCTTGCTCTGGAATGGAAGCCTATCAAGATAATCTAAAGGTAAAACTCCATCCAGCTAAAGCTTCAATTTATGGAAGGAGTAAGCAAGGTGATTCCTAGTCCCAGGAAGCAACTTCATACAAAACCTGCTGCACCTGTGGTCCAAGCATGTTAGTGTCCATCCCAATTAAGAAGTCAAACTTTGCAGGATCACCCATCATGTGCTGTTCCTGGAAACAAGAAAGAATCAAAATTTAAGATCATGGATTCTTAGTCTGTGGTTACAGTTCAGCATTGGTGCAGGCATCTATGTTTGGCAGAGTCAGAAACCCAGTGAGGAGACTGTGAGAGTCCATTGCATGAAAGCTGTGAGGACTGAAGCCTGGTGTTGTTGTTTCTCTTTTGGAGGCCTGCTACACAGCTCTCAAATAAATCACACCATGAAGGCTTATTCTTTTTTTTATAAATGCCTGGTCTTAGCTTGGCTTTTTTCTAGCCAGAATTTCTTAAATTATCCCATCTAGCTTTTGCCTCTGGGGTTCTATCTTTCTCTATTCTGTATACCTTTCTTTACTTCTTATGCCATGGCTTGCTGTGTAGCTGGATGGATGGCCTTTGGTGTCCTCTCCTTTTCTTGTCCTTCTTTTTTTCCTCCCAGATTTCTCTGTAGATGTAATTCTAAATGGTCTTATTAAATAAGAAACACAGAGCCAAATAAGGAGTTAAAAGCTCAGAGATCAGAGCAGTAGCCAAGAGTTAAGACCACCTTATCTTACCACTCGCTGCCATCCTTCCCCTGAGAGAGAGAGACCTTCTTCCTGTGTCCTGTGTTTTTTTTTTTGCCTTTCTGTTCTGCCTTCTCATTGGTTCTAAACCCAACCACATGACTTCCTCATCACTGCCTGTATATACAGACCTCCAGGTCTCTATGGTTGGTACTGGGATTAAAGGTGTGTGTCTCCATGCTGGCTGTGTCCTTGAACACACAGAGACTTTGCCTGCCATGTGATCAGATTAAGGGCATGTGCTACCACTACCAGACTTCTGCTTAATGGCTTGCTCTTAGCTCTGATCTCCAGGCAACTTTATTTATTAACATACAAATAAAATCACATTTCAGCACAAATAAAATATCACCATATTTCTCTTCCCATTTATTCTCTGCCTGCTAGCCCTGCCTTTCCTGACAAGATATTGGCCATTGAATTCTTTATTAGACCAATCAAGTATTTTAGACAGGCAAAGTAATACAGCTTCACAGAGTTAAACAAATGCAATATAAAAGAATGCAGTACATCTTTGCTTCATTCAAGCAATTGTTCCACAGCATAGACAAATATATCTTAAAATAATATTCCACAACAGCCTGGGTTGCATTTTGTGACCACAAGATGTTGAGATACCTAAGCTATGAGACATCTTCCATGGAGACCTAGCTGAATATAGGGAGTAAAAGTAACCAAAGAGAGAGGTGTATGAGAAGTTGCAGGGATAGGGCCATCTAAGCCCTTTGAAGCTGAAGCCCTGTGCATCTGAGACAGAAATGCAGGATTTAATGTTTGTCCTGCTGTGCTTCAGTATTGCCTTGGTCCAATCTTTCCTCACTGTGTCTCCACTTCTCTGTTTTGGAATGTGAATGCTATTCTGTGTCATTGTATGTTGGAAAGATGTAGCTCATTTTCTGATTTTATAAGATGTCACTGTCAAGAGATCATCTTGAGTGTCAGAAGAGACTTTGGACATTTGAACAATGTAGGGGTTGTTGGGGATCTATGGGGATCATTGAAGTGACTAAATGCATTTTCTTCATAGCTGGCCAAGAGCCTATAGTGACCTTGATCAGAATGTAATTGATTGAATGAAAAACCTCCCAGATAGGATGATGTATTTGAACATGTGTCTCTCCTTGGTGACTTTCTTTTGATTGCTTGTGAAACCTTTAGTAGGAGAAGCCTTTCTGGATGAAATTCCTTATTGGGTTTGATATGAGTCTCTATAGCTTCAACTCATTTCCTGTTCTTTGTATCTACTGTGTTGTGGTTGAAACTAATCAGCCAGCTTCCTTCTTTTACTGTCATGCCTTTACTACCATTATAGACTCTATCTCTGAATCATATAAGATATAGTAGAAGCAATTGCTATTTGTACTAAGGCAGTTTGGTAGCCTGCTCTTTTAATTTTTTTTGTTTTTGTTTTTGAAGACAAGGTTTATCTGTGTGGCCCTGGCTGTCCTGAAAGGAGCTCTGTACACCAGGCTGGCCTTGAACTCAGAGATCCCCCTGACTCTGGCTCCCAAGTCCTGGGATTAAAGGTAGGCCAACATTCCTAGTTTTTTTGTTTTTATATTATTGGATGATGGGCCTGGGATGTAGGTTTTTGTACATGTCAAGCATATGCTGTTGTACTGAGCTTCATCTATATCTTGAATTTTAAAATTTGGCAGAGGGTATTATTCTGTTTCTCAGAATGGCACGTACTCATGACAGTAGTAGTGCCTGAGCCTTCTGAGTCATTGGATTGCAGGTGCATGACCTTCTTCCTGCATGTTGTATTTGTTTTGAATTTTTAAATGAATATGAGTATTTTTACCTATATGCATGAATATGCACCATATGGGTACCTGGTCCTCACAGTTATCAAAAGATGGTTTCAGAAACCCTCAACTTGGAATAATGAATAGTTGTGATTCCCCCATGTAAGTACTGGCAATTGAGCCCACCTCTATGCAAGATCAGCAAGAACTCTCTACTATGGTGCCATCTTTCCTGCCCTGTGTTATTATTTATTATCAACATTTATATTGCTAACATTTTCATCTGTTCATTTGTAACTGTTACAACATGAAAAGCCTTTTAGTAAAATCTTACTGATGCTACAGTTTGAATTGGGACACTTCAGGTTTCTGGAAGATGAATACAGAACTAGAGAGAATGCATAACTCTTTGTAGGATCTTCAGTAAAAATCTCTGAGTTCTATCTTTTTTGTTTGTTTGACTGATTTTTGCATGGGAGACAGGGTCTTAATATGTACTTCTGGCTTTTCTAGATCTGATTGCATAGACTAGGCTGTTATTCAACTAAGAGGCAGATATACCTGCCTCTGCCTTTTTAGTGCTGGTGTTAAAGGCATGAGCCAATACACCCAGTTTGTCCATCTTATTTTTCCTTTTTGTAGTTAGTAATTGTTCATACAATTTCTCTCATGTGTACTCTGTACTGTTGATCTGTTTACTTGTCTCTCTGTGTTTGTTAATAGGCATTTCTTTTGCAAGGTGATATCCCATTCAAAGGGTACAGAAATCACAGAGGTGAGCCTCCTATTCAGTTTCTTTCTAAAGTGACTTGGTGATTATGTTATAATGTCTATGTCATGGAATTAGTGTGGGGATCACCAGAATTATCTGAATACACTGTCAAAGAAGTATACATTTATAATGTTGTCTGTATTATGCTTTCTGTTGTACACATGTATGGGATATTTTAGAATGCAGTGACCTATGATGATGTGCATGCCAACTTTACTTGGGATAAGTGAACTTTGCTGGATCCTTCCCAGAAGAATCTCTACAAAGATGTGATGCTGGAGACCTACAGGAACCTCACTATCATAGGTAAGACTGAATTTTCCTTTATGTTTTAAAATAAGAGGACATTTTCTGGTACTATATTTATGATACAATTGGGAAGACTATAATATTGAAGAACATTGTCAAAGTTGTAGAAGACATGAAGGGTAATTTTCATGTGCAAAGTGATACAAATGTGTCTCTGAAGAAATTGTAATGTGTCCTGGGAAAAAAAGCAACATTGTAAATAAGCATAGCTTAAAGTGCATTGATGATTATTAAATTCTCACAAAACCATATATCTCAATTTCAGGTAGGTGAATTACATTTGCAAGACATTTTTTAAAGAATGCCTCAACACATATCAGCATTTGAATCATAGCAGTATGAGTGCTATACTGTAGAACTGTCGATCCATTTATTTCATGCCACTCATATTACAAAAGTTATATACATTGAAGAGGTGATAAGTATATCTTCAAAACCTAATAAGCAAATAGTCCATAGTAAAGGTAGTGTAACTCATATACTTGTTGTGACTATGCTAAGTTTAGTGAGGGGGGCAGTTAGAGTCAAGAGTCAAGGGGTGCTTGTTGTGGAAAAACCTTAATCCCTATACCACAAGTCTATGAGGAACAGAAAGGCAAACTGTGTGAATTCAATGTGGAAACCTTTTATTAGTCATTCTTCCTTTACTAGGTATAGCATATGTTACTCTGGATACAAGCCATATGAACATAGGGATACAGAAAGATGTAACATACCTCTCTCTCAGAACAATTAGAAAATATGTAGCAGTCCCTACATTGAAAATACTTGTTGAATTTGATTCAAGTATATAAGTAATTGGTTTTCTAGCTTCATTGTTAATACATCAACAAACTCATGCTACAGAAAAGCCCTATGAGTACTAGGACTGTGTAAATACAACATGAGTGTAAACACAGTGATAAAACCTTAAGATCTGATTCCTCTTTAAATTTTGACCAAATTGTAAAATTAATTCATACAATCAACAGTATATTGAATGTAGTAAAGCTTTTACATTTGCCAATTATCCTTGCAGACATGAAAGAAGTCAAACTG